>JAKCPI010020873.1:0-227868 GCA_023213315.1 Euborellia annulipes
AATTTGCTAATTTTTTAATAAAAAAAGTGCAATAGCTAGTCATACTATTCACTGTTTATCTATTAGCATAGTTCGTGTATAATAATAAAGTAACAACAAGCCGATGGAATCCATTCGCTATTTCTGATCGTAGTGCTGTTCTAAAAGTAAACCAAGGTAACTCTTTAGAAACCTTTTCTTTTAAGGCACCTTATGCCGACATTTTGTTTCAATTTTTCTGGCCATAAGCTAACACATTTCAGGTTATCCATTCACCGGACGCCTGTATACCTTATAATATTTAAATTAAGTAATGGAACGCCGGTTTTTTTTTTGCTATTTTAAAATTTTTCTAAAATTATATTTTATCAACTAGACCATATGTATTATATTTGTAATTTCGTAATTTGTTGACAACAACAAACTCTCTCACTCAGTCTGATAAATACCCGAGGGTAACAAAAAGGAAAGTTTTATTTGATTTATAATTTAAATTTTGTGTTTGTTCACTGAAAGGGAAATTTATTATTTTGAAAGATTTTCAACCATGTAGATAGAAAATTATTTTCTCTCAGAGTTAAATATTTATAATTAAAAATATAATCACTTACTTGTTTAATATCAATAAAAGAAAAAATATAGACACTAGGGATTATAAATATAGAAATTTTACTTGCAATAGAGAATATTAGTATAAAAAAAGTTTATATTTATTTTCTATTCTCAGTTAAACAATATTTTTAATTATCAATAGCATATTATATAGATGTAAAATTTTCAAAAAGATTAACGAATCAACAATTATCATTTCAATATCATAAATATATTGATTTTATTGAGAACACGGGGTTACAAGCTTTTCCAAAGTATGTTCATTCCAAAAATGAATTTTGTATAATCCTCGATTAGATTATATTAGCAGGTTGTAGTAATAGGTTTTAAAATTCATATAGAAATTTATATTGTGTCATATTTTCTTTTTTTTTTCTTTATATCTTTTCAATTGAGTTTTTTATTTTAATTTCTTTTTTTTTTCAAATTTTTCTGTAATAATATTATTTTAATATAAAGTGTTTATTTGTTTTATTTCTTTATATTGCCTAGAGGCAGATAAAAGGAATTTTACATACTCTATAAAAAAGATATCTGCTTTCAAAGACAAATAAGAATTTAAATAAAAAAAAAAATATATATACGAATATATATATTTCAAATCCAAATAATTTTCAAGTAAATATTTGTATATAAACAAAAAACTAAAAATTATGTTTGATCTTTTTGCTTATATATATAAAAAAATATTAATATATCCTTTAGAATTTTCTTTTTTTTTTATTTATTATTTCTTTATTTTTATTTTTTAAACGAAAATAAATATTAAAAACTTAGTCATAATTTTTAATTTGAATAAGAGTGGATTTATTTATTTTTTTTTAACAATTTTTCATTGATCTTAGTTTTTAAGTGAAGAAAGTAACAATGTTTACCTGGGATAGATAATATAACTAATCTAACAAACAAAGTCTTCTTTTTTTTTTTTTTTTTTTTTTCCCTTCGTAGGTTCCCCTCCCCTTTTTTTTTTAAATTATTTGTAAACTAAGTCAAACAATAATTTTTTTTGCATAAAAATTATATAAGAAATAAATAAATATTAAAATCAGCTTGTGTTTTGAATTAATTTATGAAGAATATATTTTTATTACTGTTTATTATTAAATATTTGCATATTTATTATTCATCTAAGATCTTATTCTTATGCGTGTAAAATCAGCGAATGGGGATGCGGCGGCAAAAGGGTTGCGTTTTTGCAGAGACGACTCCCTTGTTGGCCGCCAAAAGAGGGAAAGAATCTGCGATGGCGGCTTCATCCCTTTCTTATTTCATTGAATCTATTTATTTTTTTAGAAACTTTACTTTTAATTTAACAAATTAATTTTTTATTTCCCTCGACGTATAATATATTCTTCATCTCTTATATTTTTATTAGAATCTCGTTAGCAAAAAAAAAAAAAAAAATGAAGAAGAGAGAAGACGGATTAAATGTTTTAATTGAAGACTTAGTGAGAAAATATTTTTCCAATTTTTTTGCCTCGAGTATCAATTAAGTCCGTGTCATAAACACAGGATCAATTTTTTTTTTTTGCGTTTGGACCTAATAGATTTTCAATAGGCTTTTAATTCCTTTTAAATACATGTATAACCATCAATAAACATGAGGAGTCAAAAATAAACAATTTTTTAATGAAGAATGTTTAAAAAATAATAAATTAAAAAAAAAAAAAAACCAAGAGTGAGAACGAAGAAAATTGATTGGATAAATTGTATTCAATTTTATATTTATTTACTTAAATTTAATTAATTATTTACGAAGTTTTAATTTTTGCCTTTTTGATACAAATGAAAAGGGAAAAAAAAATATATATCAAATGTTATATTGAAAACAGAGATATTTAATCAGTTTTATTCAAAAGGAGAATTTATTAATTAATGGTGAAAGAATGGGGCACCAAGACAAAAGTGCAATTGTTTTGTGAAAAGAAATAGGGCCTATTCGAGTTTCAATATAGAGTATTATATATGTGTGCGGGTGTATATATAGACAAGTACCAGTATATATTCAATAAATTCATACTCGGGATAAAAATAATCCAGAGCTATTTTTAAAATTAAGCTAATATTAAATCAAAGAAGTAAATAAATTTATTCATTTTTTTTAAATTAAAGAGCCTATTTTTTTTGTCTTTTAAAATTATGTCTCGCTGAATTTAAGGTTGTTCGGACATTAAAGCACTTTGGTAGATTAAAAGCTAATTTTTTAATATGTTATTAATCACTATCAAATACGTATAAAATAAAATTTTGAAGCAGATCTGACACAGGGTTATCATGTAATTAATTTTTAAAAAATTGAAATTTAACATGTAGCCTATGGGGAATAACGACGAAATTCACACATATCGAATTATATAGGCATCTGTGCAAATGATACAAAAACAAAAAAACTTACATTTTATTAATTCACTTCCGAGGAATACGTTAAAAATAAAACCAAAAGTTTCTGCCGACCGCTTTTAAAGATATTTTAACAAGAAAGTCAAAAAATTCTCCAAAATGACAGACGCTAATATTTAAAAATAATGAATTCTCGAGAGTCAGACCAGCCTGGCAACGTCGCATAGCATAATTCTCTTTTCTCTATGTCAGATACATTTTTTTTTTCAATTTTACAATATTTTTTCTCGCAAATCGTCCATTGTGTTTAAACTGATTTGCATTAAACATTGTAATATATTAAATAAAATAAAATTTAAGGCGTTTAAGATTTAAAATAGATAGCTGATGAATGCAATGTTGCCAGTTCTATATTACGTGAAATACTGCTCGAGTCAAAAGTCATTCATTTATTATTTTTGGTAATTAAATTATTAACTTAATCCAATTATAAACTATGATAGGTCACGACTAAATTATAATAAGGAATTTTGGCATTCAAATTTTTAATTTTATTTAAAAAAATTTAGATTCTATTATGACTTACGATGTACTATCCGAACAACCTTAATGAACAAAATATTTATTATTTTCATCTATGAACTGTTTTAGTTCAGATTCAATTGTGTTTGAAACAAATTTAATTATTATCAATTAAAGTTTTTATAAAACTAGAAGAATCTCAAACTATTCTTTATTGATATTAGGAAAATCACAAAAGTAAATCTTGATAATATTAAAATTTTAATTTTTCTTATTGTTAGAAATGAACTATTCAATGGTAGTAGGCATATTTTTTCCCTCTCTTCAATCGAATTCGAACACGATCTAACAAGGGAAGACAAAACATTCGATTTTAGGACATAAGTTAATGGATTTTAAGTTATAAATTTGATTTATAAAAAAAAATTCTGAGCCTTTCCAAAACCAACAAATCCAAATGGTAAAAAAATATTATAAACTCTGCAAAAATAATACACAGTACATTATTTAATGTTTTTTTTATCACCCCAGGGGCTCACATTCAGTGAGAACGAGGATGACGACCACGAGTTACCCGAGCTAAGACTGGAGAAGAAATCTCCTTTTTCAAAGTTAGAATTCCCATTATATTTCAGTCCTTATATCTATTTTATTCCTGTGACTTAAATTTATGAATTTAAAAAAAATTTATTTTTCAGATAAGAAAATTTGAACTATTTCTATATAAAGACGGGTACACACGTAACTGCAAACTTGATGTGCATGCTGAATGTGCAATCTTTTTGTACAAGCAAACTGTAGCGTCTGTAGGAGAATTTTGCGCAAGCATTTTAATTGTGCAAGCCGCTTGATGTTCGATTGAATTTTAATCATGCACAAGCATATTTGCGCAAGCAAAACTCTCCGCCATTTTATTGACGTCTTGATATTTATTGAATTTAAATTAATATTTATTAAAGTGTAATAAAATACAATATTTATTGTGTCTCTGCTAAAGAAGTGAATATTTCTTGTTATCTTCGAATAAATTACCTTCCGATTTTGACATTTTTAGTTTAATTTTCGGCATAAGCTGTTTTTTCTTGCACAGCATGCTTGTGTCGTGTGCTGCCGAAGTGAATTTGTGCATGCTGGTACAAAAAGATTGCACATGCATGTTTTAAGATTGAGTTACGTGTGACTTAACAGATACAAAATTTTCAAAAATCGTGTGGGGAATTTATATGAAATTTTAGATATTTATATTAATCTCAATTTTCTCAGTTTTTTGTACACTGTGTGCAGAAATTATCGTTATCGGCTTCAATAAATTCAATTTCATTTTTTAGGATACGTAGTAATGCCAAAACAAGCGCAAATGATACTGGTAGCCGATAATTTTTCTGTGAATCTATTGATATATGGCTTCAGATGCCGAAAAAATGGCCTCCACATTATAGTGGGGGAACTTTTGAACCAAATGAATCCTAAACTAATTTTTTAAAAAGGTAGCCAGCCATCTCAGTTTATTTTAAGATATGCAAATGGCACTTACACTTATTATTTTAGAAAAAAAAAATTTAAATTAAAGATTATATTTTATGCCAGGACTTAAAAATTTTTTAATTAAAAAAATTCTAATTTTTTATTCGTATATCTTGATTGTAATTAAAGTAATTTATTTAGATTATTTTTATAAATTAAAGGATTGAAGCAATTAATTTAAAAAGGAAAATTTTTCTAACTTCTTTCTCTCTAGAAAAGAAAATATCTCTTGAACAAATGTTACATTAATATCCATCATAAATTAAGAGGAGGACTTGATTTAAAATTCCGTCTGGGATAAAAAAAAAAAACTCGACTTTTTTAATGGCGAGGTGAAAAAAAAAATGGCGAAAGTCTATTAAAGGAAATCATTGGCAACAAAACGAAACCAACAGCAAGTGTTGTCAGAAAGCAAACACCTGCGCTCGCCATTTTGAGTTTTAATCTGCGCCAGCCCCACTTAAAAGACGTTTATCACAAAAGGGGGCCATTTACCTCCTCCAAAATAAAAGAGACATCACCACTACTACTAAAAAAAAAAAATTACTGAGGATATAAAAAATTTTATAGTCGCGTAAAATTTATTTTGAAATCATGTCGCACATGGATCTTTTTAAGAGTTGAAAAAATATTTAAAACTGTTTTAATGGCTAAAAAGATTGGAGCCAATCGCAATCAACAAATCTTTTTACGAGTTTCAATTCAAGTAAAATTTCATTGCTTTTTTTTTTAAGAGGCCGTAATTTTATGAAAGATTTTATTATTGACTATTTTCACTTTTTTTTTTTTTGATTAATATTTAATCTAATTGAAATACAAAATCTTAAATTTTTTTATTGCAGTAATAATTTAAGAATATTGTATTTGAGTAATTGGTATGTTGTTAAAATGTCTTTATAATTAATATTTATTTATTTTTGTGAATAGTTAATTTTTTAATTGACAGATAAACACTAAAATATTGTCGAATTATCGAAAGGACTCAAACTTTTTAATCAACAAGATTACAATTTAGTAAAATCGAGAGTCTAAAAAAAAAAAGTTTTTATTTGATCTTGATCTTATTTTATTAACTCAACTCATCGCCTTAGTTGAGATGTTTCCCAGCAAACTTGAATTTTTTTTCTTTTTTATTTAATATCTTTTTCGGCATCGGAGGCCATTTAGACCGTCTCTATTTATTTGATTTGATTGGTAGCCAATACAAATGAAATAAATTTTTGTCGGGATACGAACTCTTGGCCCCTAGCACAAGAGGCAGAATCTCTACCACTGGGTTATGCTCAAGGAATTTTATTTAACCTTTTTTTTGCAAGTGTTTTTCATGCTGAAGAATCAATAATCGAACATTATATTTTTACTTTTTATATATTTAATTCTAATTTTATAATTAATTCTTAAAAATATACGAATTTTATAATCACTTAACCTACAAATGAAATATAAAACATAACAAACTCAACTCATTTTAGATTTATATTTAAAAAAAAAAAGGGTAAATAAATCTTACCATCTGGATTAAAAATGATTGCGGCGAAGGGTGAAAAAACAAATGAATGAACGAAAAGTATGTTATGAATGAACGCAAATTGATTAATAAAATATCGATTGGAAAAAGAAACAACCACCTGTTTTTTTGTATTATGTTTTGGTTATAACGAAAAAAAATATATAGGTCTATATATATATAAATAAACGTTGGAATTTATTTTAGAGTCAATTATCTAGCGTACATCAATGATTGATTAACCAAATGATATGTAGAAAATTTTTCGTTTTAATTGGAAAATCATTCACCTGGGACAGAAGATAAATTCGCAAGCGAAATTTAGAAATTAATATCGGCAATTTGGAACCAGTTGGGTCATTTGAGCCCCGGAATTTGTCATTAACTGGCTATCAATTGGAGCCGAGACTCCATCCAAATATGTCAATTGATTTAAGGCACCTCCTATATATCATTTATATATAGATATAGAAAAAAAGTATATAACCCGAGGGTAACTCGGATATTCAAATAATGAGCTTTCTCGAAAACCTAATGCAATTCAAGAGAGAGAGAAGGGGGGAGGGGAGGGGGGATTTTTTTTTCAAGTAGATACATCAATTTGCCATCAATTTTAGGCGATCGGATTTCTACAAATTAGCAAGCCATGATTAATTCAATGTTCGACTTGGCTTGAATTTCCGTTCAATCCCAATTAAAAATTAATTTATGGGACCTGTCATCTAAAAATCATATCTTCACTTGTGTGTGATTTAAATATTTTCTCTAATGGATTGAATAAAAAAAAAAAAAAAACTGACGAAAATTTATAATCAGGAAAAAAAATTTAATGATTATGAAAATCTATAAATCTTAAATGAGAAAATATTTATTTAGAATTGTATAAAAAAATTTATTTCTCATGAAATTAATAATACAGTAACTACAGTAAAACAGTTTGATTAGAAAATTTGTTATGATGAGAAAGTATCGTGGTCACCTTTCCAAAAAAAAACAAACTTTTAATTATTGAGTGAGTGTTGTTTGTTCTATTAAAAAAAAAAAGTTTGATTAAAATTCGATAATGGCCATTAAAACGTAAAAAATTGTTGTGGTTCGTTTTTAAGGTCTTTTTCGGCAATAAAGGCCATTTAGACTTTAGTCTCTATTTATTTAAATTAATTGATGACTACTCTGTGGTTCTTATAAGCATATGGATTTTAATTATTATATTTTGAAGGATTAGAGTTTTTATGGATTTATTTTTCTTGTTTTCATTCTCTATCTTTTATTTTGTATTGTTTTATATTGTATTTTGCATTGTTTTATATTGTATTTTGTATTGTTTTATATTGTATTTTGTACATTTGGAATGTAATGTTTTGGTATGGCTTCTGGCCGAAAGCCAAATAAATGAAAAAAAAAAAAAAAAAAAGGATTAGAGAGATATTTACAAAATAAAAATTTAAAAATTGAATAAATCAACTATGATATTAAAAATCAATTTATAAAAATTCATAGAAAAATTTTATATTAACGGAGTAAAATATGGATGAGAAAACCTAAGATTATAGTTTGTTTTAGAGCCGATAATCAAATAAAAGTTGAAATGAAAAAAAAAATTGGGACGAACTGATTTTTTAACCAAAGGTTAAAGGTGTTGAGGTTGTCGATATTTATTCTTCAACACCAAGAGGGAGTTCCAGCCAACCAATTCAATAACAATTTATTCAAATATTTATTATTGTAACAAAACACTTCCACATTATTAATATTACAAAATCATTACAAAAATGCTGATTTAAATAAATGACTGGATAATTGACACAAAAAAAAGAATGTAATTTTAATTAATATTTCTAAAAATTAAATTTCGCAAGGAAAATTAGTTAAATTTATTAAAAAAAAAAAAATTCTTATATGGAATATAAAATAAAGCAGAAGAATGAAAATTAATTAATGCTATATTTTTATAATATATATATTTTTTTTATCTAAAGAAAAATTCATTATTTTCGTTTTAGATAAAATATCTCAAGTCTCTTTCTCTCTCTTTTTTTTTTTTTTATACCTCTAATCTTTCAATTGTCCAAACATGTCAGCTGAATTCAACATTTTAAATTTCTTTTCTTCATTTTTATTAATTACTCCCTAACGCTGCAAACAATTGCCCCTCTAGACTAAGACAAATGATGCGAAATTGAAATCAGACGCAGAGAAGAAAAAAAAAATGGAAAACAAAAGGGTGGGTGTGTATGTGTGTATATGGTGACATATAATGTAACAGGGATGTGAGGGCGTGGGTGGGGTCATTTACCTTGGAGCTGCTGCTGTAATGGCGGACGTCGTGGAGAGAGACGGCGACCCTTGGAGTCGAACCCCAGACCCTCGCCGACCTCTTCCCAAGACGTTCTATAACAAAAATAAGCCGGAAATTTAGAAAGCGAATCTATTTGATAGCGATTAGTATAAATCAATATACAATCAATGGACCTTTGGCCTTTTGGTCCATACCTGGCTGGGGACGTCTGACCTCGCAGGCTCTCACCTCTCAACTACTATGCCAAACTAGTAGTTAGTGCGCTTAGGGCCGAAGGGCTCACCACTCACCCCTAACTAAAGCCAACGGACCTTTGACCATAGGGAGGGGGAACTGGTACTCACCTACCTACCAGTCCAGGCAATTAATATCAAGCAAAAACGAATGAAAGGATTTTAATATGGAGTCAAGGAACAAATAGGAATTACGCTTCGTTATCATTGACTAAAAATATAATTTAATTATGAGTAGCTTACCTGTTAATTAAGATTCAAGAGTCTCTTAATTTGATTATCAAATAAATAAATATTACGCTTGAATGTATGTTTGTTATTCAAATAAATTAAAATATTTATTGAGTGAAAACTGACAAAGAAGATAATAAAGTCTCTTTTTTTGAAAATTGAATAAATAATGGAAAAAAAAATGTATTAATCAAGAAATTTTTTATAATAATTTTTAATTAAGAAAGTTATGGACAGGTAAACTAAAATTAAAACTAAAAAAATAATTGATTTTTTAATTTTTGTTAAGAGCGAATTTTTTTGAGAAAATCGAAAAAAAAATGGAAAAGTACATCAGTAAAGTACTAACTAGTACTTTTTGGCTGATTTTGTTCAAAAGCTTCGTGTCACTTCTCAGGGGAGGGCCTAAGTTAAATATAAAATTTCAACCTTCTAGCTCTTTTCGTTCTTGTGATATTTTGTTCACAGACACACACAGAGCATGTCGCGAAAACCACTTGTTTGGATTCAGAGAACCTCAAAACGTGTATATCCCTCAAAATCTCGAAATCGAATTTTTGACATGAATTCAATACTTTCTCTATATAGGCCTATAAATTACATATATAGGTAAGAGAAAGTAAAAGATCTCTAACACTGTCTAACGTTTATTAAATTTTTTCATTCATTTGGTGTTTTTTTTTTTTTTTTTTTTTTTTTTTTTTTTTTTGAAAAAATTACATAAAAATATTGATTTTAAATATTGATAGTTGGTATCAAAAATTTTATTTAATATTCTAAGAAAAATAATTTTTTTTTTATTGAATTTTGATTCAAAGGTAGACCGTGTTTAAAAGATATATGTAGGCTGTCCAATAAACGTCTAAATGGCATCAGTAGAAGGAATAAAAAAAAATATGTTGATATACACAGGTTTAAACACTCAATTGTTAAAACCTGTGTATATTTACATTTACATTTATATGCTTAAATTGTAACTTATAGGTTATCAATTGTGTAATTGAGTTTGTAATATTTTTCTCATATTGACAGCCCATAAGCTTTGAAGATGGCCTCGACCAAGACCGAAACGTTAGTCTATTGGGCTTTAATTAAATGAAATAAATAAAACTAGCTGCTTTTCTTTCTCCTACTCATCAACAATTTTTATCCAGCTATAAACCTACTTTTCCACAAAAAAAAAATAAATAAATAAATAAATTTGCTGAAAAAAGTAGAGAATTTTTGCTGAAGTTCGACTGAATACTTTTAAAATTTTTTTAACAATTATACTCAAGGAGTTTGACAAAGAATTGTGGGATATTTTTTTGCCTTACCAAATTTTTCCCTTGACTAAATTATTTTTGATACAAATAATTTCAATTATTTTATATTTTATCTATTAACCTTTCAATATCTAACTTGCTAAATTTTTTTTTTTTAGCTCGTAATTAAAAGGTAAAATTTTTTTATTCAAGATAAAAATTAAATAATTTAATCTTAATATCTTTCTAATTTTAATTTTAACATCTTTTCATTTTTTTTTTTTTTTTAAATAAAAAGCAAATATTAATAAAAAAAGATGTAATTAATAAAGATTGAGTAAAGAATCTTCAAAGAATTTTTTGTTGCCTGTTAAAAAAAAAAGAAGTAAATTTCTCTTTTATTATCTATCATCAAAGAAAAATTATAATCTTCACACACGAACATGTTTTATTTAATCTTTCTTTACTTAACTGCTGGAGATTCATTAAGTAACCTCTCTTAAAAAAAAGGCTTTGTAAAATTTAACTCTTAATTAATATTGACATAAAAAATAACCAATATTGGTTTTATTTTCTTAAATTATTTTTTTTTTTTTTGTTTTTGTTTGGGCTATTTAAAAATAAATTGAATAACAAATCTTGAGAGGTCTAATCAATTTCAAAGAGAGAGAAAGGGTGGGGGCATCTAAAACAAGTGTACTTTTTCTTTTAACAGCAACGTATTTGTTCGATCGAAATGTAATTGATTGTTATGGAAATACGAATGCATAAATCTCCGCAAAAGGAAAAAGGATTTTTTTTTTTTTGATCTTCCCTTTGCCCTCAGCCCTTCTCTCTCTCTCACTCTCCCTTTGGGCGCAACTCAAGACATAAAGAAACAACGCTGACAGCCCTGGGCAAAAATATTTGCTCTCTGTGCTATAAATTTAAAAAGATAAAGCCATTAGTTTATATTAGAAAGAAAAATATATATTATCATTTTCAGGAGAGGCAATTTATATTCGGAAGTAAGAAAAAACCACCAACTTCTCTGCATGGGATTAAACAATTTTTTTTTTTTTTAAACTAAATATATAAAATATTTTATTTTTTTTAATGGAAACTTAACAAACGCGTGGAATATTTTTATTCGGGTAGAAAGAGAGAGAGAGAAAAAGTGAGAGGAGAGAAAAAAAACTTTAGGTATAATATTTCAACAAATTTAAACATTCTTTTGTATCTTACTTAGAATGATTAGTATTGTTATAAATCACGATTACGATCTTGTTCATTAAGAACATCCTAATAATTGTTGTTTTATTAAGATTTAAAATCACACCAATTAACTTAATCTTTTATTTAAATTATACATAATTTTGTTTTTTATTAAAATTTATTTAAAAATTTTTCCTTTTAAATATAATAAATAATAAATATATAATGTATTTTATTTATTATATATTTTATTTTAATTCAAACATTAATAATAATCATATGTGTCCATAATTATGAAAGTGGTCTAACAAGGGGAGTGCATTACCTTCATAACACCGATTTGAACGAAAATTTTTTGTGTAGTACTTGATGAAAAACAAATTCTGTTGAAGCGAGAGAACGCACTACTCAACGGTTCGTCTAAAAAAAAATGTTAAAGATTTTGCCAGCATGCCTTAAGCCGTTGCTAACAAATCAAAAAGCCATTGTGGCTAGATTAGTAGCGTTCATTCTTTGTAAACATGAAATCCCGAGTTCGAATCTCGGCCTGTAACTATTTTTTTTTTTTTTTTTTGTGGGAATTTATATTGTTTGGATTTCTATAAGAATATTTTTTAATATTAATAAATAAATAAAAAGTTTTTTTTTAATTATTGGCGTTTAATTTTCAACTTGTTCCATATATTTAAAGAAAATTCAAATACTTTTTGTCAATCAAAAATATAATAAAAGGAAATATTTAATATTATTGTAAATTTATTTGTGTTCAATTTTTTAATAGTAACATATTTCTCGTATAATATTAAATATTAAATATTTCCTTATATATATAAAATAAAAAAAGCAAATAATTTATACAGCCCAAATCATTATTATGAATTGATAGAAAAGTATGGAAGAAAAAATACATTTTCGATAAAACGAATGTCGCAGCCGGAATTTATTTCAATGAAACCACATAGAAGAGTCAACGAAGAACTCAAGAAGAGTAAGAAATACTGCGGACGAATCTATCTCTTGGCAGCAAATTCATTGGATGAGATTCTTGAAAAATGAACCTTATAAGATGTTTTATAAAACTTCTTTAGATGAGAATGATAGACAGGAAGAGAGGATGTCAGCCAAAAGGAAAGCCTTTATCGAATAAAATCTCCATTCAGATAAAATATTAAATTACTTCCATTATACCCCACCACTAGACCAGTAACAGAAGAAAAACATAAAATTTATTATCATACATCCCTCCAGTTTTTCAGGAATATTTTAAGAATCTTAAAACTCGAAATGATATTAATAAAAGCCTAAAATGATTACGGTACTTTTTAAAAATAATTAATCCATGTTCATGAATTCTTTTATTAAATTTCTAATAAAACTCATACTTTTTTATTGGTCTAACAAGTAAGTAAGTCATTTTAAGTCATTTATAGGACATTCAAATTAATTTTGAAAATGGTCAAAAGTCAATAAAAGCATGAAAAACAACATAAAAAAAAATTCGTATGAAATTCACATAAAATTTCATATTTATAATAAATTTCGATTAATCATTCAAAATTAAAATGTCGCATAATGTAAAAATATTTTTTAATTTATTCAAATGCAAATCACTTGAATATGACAGACCACTTTCATAATTATGGGCACATACTTATAAATTTGTATAGTTTTTTATCCCATGGATCAAATGGTAGCTTGATGGAGATATTCTAAAAAAAATGTCGAATGAGATTCGCAACTGGGAAGTGATTATTTGAGTCACGAGGGAAAATTTACTAACAATAATAGAAATAATTGTTTGTATTTTTTTAGAACCCGGGATCTCCAGCCTCTCCGGGAATCGGTGTACTTTTGAATCAAGTTTTAATAAATGATAATTACTTTTTTTTGAAAAAGAATATTTTATTTTTCTAATGAATTTTGGTCTCCGGTAGTTGAGCCCAGAAACTCTAGATAATCTGGAATATCGCAGCGATTCGCTTTCACAATTCAACGGTCTCTTGGCCACCCCAACAACAACCATAGATTTTTCCTCCATAATCTTAATTTAAATAATAAAATAATCTATGGTTGTTGCTGGGGAGGTTAACACACCACTGACTTGTGAAAGAGAAACACCGCGATATCCCAGATAGTCTAGAGTTTCTGGGCTCAACTACCCGAGACCAAAAGTCACTTGATCGATGAGAAAAATAAATATTATTTTTCAAAAAAAGAGATCAAGCCATTGGCTAATTTCAAATTAAAAACCTTTCCAAATAGGCATTCGTTTTTAGAATTCAAAATTTTATAATAAATTGATTCCTCTTTTTTTTAAGAGTAAATTCTATTATTTAATCTTTGAATAAACGTGAATCGATGTTCTAAAGGTGAGATATTTAAAAACTTTTCTCGCTAAAATAAACAAATAAATATATTGATTGTTTACATTTTTAATTTTTTTTTTTTTCATAAATTGTAAATAAATATCGACACAGAAAAAAAAGGTGTGTGTTTTAGAAATTAGAACGAAATTCAATCAAAAATTGACCATTCAGAAAAAAAGTAAATGGATGATCGTTTGGAAATACAATTAAGGTAAAAAAAGAGATTAAGAAACTAATTACAATAATTTATAGGAGGAAAAATTTATTTATTATCTTCGTAACAGTGTAATGCCGAAAAGTATTAAAGTCGATTGATTTAATTTATATATTTTCAAATTATAATAAAATATTTTTTAACTTACTAATTCTAACCGAATGGCGATTACAAATTGCCCGATCTGGGAATTATTCTACTTTCTAAATAATTTTTTCGCTAACTTCAAGATTTTGACAGATCAACTAACGTCCTTTTCTTAGATTTCTAATATCCTAAATTTCTAATATCTTACCAACCCCCAAAAGAATAGCGAATTTATAACTAAATTGAGACACAATTCATGATCTTCCGATTCATTCATTTAATTATCTCACTAGTTATTCTTGTCTTTTCACTCAGTAGAGTGACTTTCTAGGAATTTTACTGAGGTGGGTTCCGGCTTTCTTCCCCCAAAGAAAGATTCGGATAATTTTTTAAGGTAATTCCAATTTGATAGATTGTTTTAATCATCTTTCAATATTTGAATTTCAATTCTATACTTTTTTTAAAGTCAAAGGAATTCAAAAAAGATTCATTCTAGTATATCAGTGTATATGAATGAAATTTTATAATTTTTTTATCCAAATATTAAATCTTTTTCTGTTTGGTTTATATCTTTGGATTTTTTTTTTTTAAGTCACTGAGTGTTTGGATCAATAGAAAAGTTATGGATAAAATACCTTTTTAAAGTTAATCCAATCTCGAGCTGACTAATATTGTAAACAAAAAGATTTGTGATTACTCAAAAAAAAAAAAAAATGACATAAAACGACCCCTGTTTTCTACTTGCTTCCTAAGTGGCAGACGAAACTGAAAAATTTTTAATTTAAAACAGAGAAAAAAGAGTTTCAAAAAAATAAAATTTCTTTTTGAATTTAATAGTTATTTCAATATTTTATAAAAACCTGGCTCTTTCCTACTTCCTTCATTTATATTTCAACAACCAGAAAAAGGCTTTTCCTTGGACTTAAAAAGAAACTAGATTATGCGGACCTCAAACTTCGAAGATTTGCAATTATCTATATGTAACTGTTATTATAAGGTTGTTATCAAATTTTTTATTTTTTCATTTGATAATCTGGAATTTTTAAGTGAACCTTCTTCTCAATTAATCGAGTTTTTGCTATATTGAAAAATTATTTGATGTTATATCTATCTGGAGATTGCAGCCTCATCCATTAATTTTATCAGTTCATAAACAATGACAACATCTTTAATCACTCGACCAAGAAAGCAAAGTAATGAATCTTACTATATCTATTCAAAATAAATTTAGCCACGTGGAAAATTCTAGAAAAAAAAATTTTTCCATGTGACTAAGCAAATGTTATTAAAAAAAAAAAAAGAATTAATTAAGACAGAAATGTGATTCAACAAACAACAAAAACAACAACAAACTAATTAAGAAAATAAATGAAAAATATTAATTAGTTTTTATTATTCTTCTGATGATAAATAAATATAGCTAGCCTGTAAATTCTTCATGAGAATAAGTTAAAAATTCGCAAAAAATAATATTTTCAATCTTAAAATGAATCCCCTGATTATACTACTGTATATAATATAGTCAGTCTATTTGATGATTCATAAAAGATCTTACATAATCTTTAAATCCATTCAAGGCATTATACTGTATTTACAAAAACTAATTGAGCCAATAGCCAAAGAACTACAAATACAAATTTGTGGAAACCTTCAGCTTATAATTTTAACAAAAAATCAACTCCTTTATTCTATTTGATTTTTAACTTTGCCCAACAACCGGGTAGTTGGGCAGGTAAAGTTTATGTAATCGTAAAAAATATCGAAATTTTTCTGAAGCTGCCAAAATGCGTTTTGAGGTCTCCTGAATCCATTTAAGTACTTTTTGGAATGATGTCTGTATGTGTCTGTGGGAAAAGAACTGAAAAACTTTTGGTAAACATCGGATCATTAGGGGGGCTCTAGGGAGGGGGTAATATTTTTTTCTTACATAACCTATAATTATTTGTATATATTCAGAAACAAGACTTTCTCCCGAGTAAAATGATATATGATATGTAATACATCGGACTACTAAGGGGCATCTAGGGGGGGGGGCAATATTTTTTCTTACATAACAAACATGTTGCGATATTTCTTTAAATAGTGGGTTGGCAAAGTTGTGCGCTCGGCTTAGTCCTTCCCTTTATTACTATTGTTTTGTTTTTGTTTTCTTTCATATCCATACTTCATTTTTTAATATTTTAATAGTGTAGAGTTCGGCATGCCTATCTATAAAATCTTCCATTGCTATCGTTTCTTATTTTTTTGTGTAATAATATTAGAGATTTAATATTTATTATTATATTGTTTCAACAATAAATTAAACCTTTAAAACAATGTAGTCTTAATTTAAAAAATCGCTATATTGTTTACAAAAAAATCTTATTGAATTTTATTGCATAAAAAATCATTTGTAATATTACAAATGATTTTTGATGTCTGATTTTTATGTCTGATATCAGACATAACTTCCATTTGCTAAGATAAACAAAGTAAAATACCTTTTGTTTATATATTTTACTTGGTTTATATTCAGAGGCGTCATTTGAGACGGGGAGGGTAGGGGGACCTCCCCCCCCAAAAGGCTCTGATATTTTTTAAATTTTATATGATTTTAAATAAAATATTTCTACGGATACATAAACTGTAACAAATAGGAAATTAATTAAATTACATATCTTTTGCCCAAATTTGAGATACCTATTTGTAAGAAAATTTTAAGAAAAAAAAAATTTGAAATGACGCTACTGTTTATACTCGTATTAAACAAAAACAAGTTTTTAATGAGACTATTATTATTTTTCTTTAATTATTGAATAAGTTAGTTATTAGTTGATTAATATTATTTCTTCATTTCGTGAGAATATTCTCTTTTTTTGGTATTTGCAGAAGGTTCGTTATTTCTACCCTCTGGGAACATTTTCAGTTTGTTTGTTCGTTTGCATGTGCAATGCGTTGCGCTGATGCATTCGCGTGCAAATGCCTATGCTAGGTCTGCTCCCATTGGCCTTAGGTGAGCCCTAGCAAAGGGTTAAAGGCCAAGGGCCAGAGGTCAGCGCGACCCTAACACCGCTAGGTGCACTAGCAGGTAATCATATGCAAGGGATAAGAAAAACCTAAGGTGGAAGGTCTCCAAAAGGGCAGCGATCTCTGCCCAGACAAGGTCATAACACACTTAACTACTCAAAGTGTTTTTTGTGAAATTCTCTTCTCTCTTATTTTATAATAATTATACAGTATTTACCAAAAACTAAAATGTAACTTGAGTGCCGCGAAAATTTTCCAACTGATGTGCTTTTGTGGATAATTAGTGAAAATATGATCTCGTGTGAATATAATTAACAAGGCAGCTATAAATTCAGATATCTGATCTTTTCTAGAAAATATGAAACGTTACAACGTTCAAACTCGTTAGAACTCCAATCAAATTTTCGCATAAAAGGCTCATCAAATGATTTAGTGATACCAAATATGCGGGTAAGTGAACATTAATAAGCTTTTGTTTTTGTTAATAGAGATTCTAGCCTTAATAAAATATGACACACATGTCAAAATGAAGGATATTGATTTATATTCGAATAGAAAAGTCGATGAAAAATTTTATTGTTCCTTTTTAAAGCAATTTCAATTAAAAATTAATTAATTTTCTTATATTCATTAATAGTTTATAATTCGTTAATTAATTCTCATTTAAATCTTCTATACAATAACATATAGAAAGTCACCTAAATGAAACAAAATTTCTGAAACTAATAATTAGTGTTTCTCCTCCAGCTTGAAATTAATAGAAAGTTTAATTAATATATAAAGTTCTTATAATATAATAATAAAGCAAAAGTTTATAATCAAATAAGTTTTTCATTTATTAACTTTCAATTTAATTAAAAAAATAAATAAACAAAAAATAAATTAATTTTAAAGATTTCTTTGTTTAAAAAAAAAAGTATTGATTAAAACAGTTATTTAAAGAAGCGATTACTTTATTTTTCTTTCTAAAAATGTTTTTAAATAAAACAAAAAAAAATTCGTCCTTTTTTTATTACAAGTTAATTTAAACATTTCGTGAATGAATTAAATAATTTAATAATTATTTATTTTAATTATTATTTTTTTTTTTTTTTGAGGCTTTTTAAAATCCCGAACATGTATGATTTTCTTTACAAAAAAAGGTTTTTTTCTGGGGTGTTTTCTGGTATTAGATGGTGTGTTCTTCTTAGAAGAGAGATGATGGCGTCGGAGAGTCGTTCGTGTAGGCGTCCGATTAACGGGAGTTGGCTACGGCGGGTAGCAGCCCGCCTCCGGCCGCCATTGCGCAACGCCACCGACGGCCTCCATCTTGCTTTTAGCGAACTTGACTTTTGTTTCCTTATTTACTCAATATAAACAAAATCATAACTGATTTTTATTTGTTATTAGATCCTTAATACACCTAAAAAAAAGTGTGTAACTATTAAATTTATTTGTTTCTATCTCAATAAGCTTATTATTTTTTTTTATTCATTTAATATGATTATTATTTATTGTTAATTTATTCTTTATTAATTTCAAACTTATTTTTGAATAATTGATACTTAATTACAAATACAATATTTCTTCTGCCTCATCTTCAAATTTCGCATAATATTCAAATTTTTTAATCTTTTAATTAATTAATTTTATCATTAACTAATTATTTATATCGTTTTATCGTTATTTATTTATTTATTTTATTGTCTTAATATTATTATTATTTTTTTAATTTCTATCAAATCACAAACTTTAGAATTTTATTTAGAAAATAATATTATATATTTTCAGATATTTAAAAAAAAATCTTGTGCTTTGATTGTCTCTCTTATTTATATTGATATATAGAATATATTTATATATATATATATATATTTATATATTTTTTCCCCCATTCAAAAGATAAAAAAATTTTTTCTTTTTATTACCGACTTTTTTGAGTTTAGCTATTCAATTCAGCCCTGCCTTGTACAAAATAATTTGAAAATGTTTATATTACAAATTGTTTTTTGAGCTTTGACCTTAATTATTTTTAAAAATTAATTTTTTTTATTATCTTTCTATAATATTAAAAAAATAAAGATGTTGATAATAGAAGTGGCTGTCCAGCAATTAGAATGATCATCATTCTAATTTAAAAAAAATTAAATCTAAAATGAAATTTAATTTTGAAAAAGGACAAAAATTTTAGCGAAAATATAAAAATAATAAAGCTCAATAAAATGGGATCGATAAAAAAATTACAATTTTTTCTTTTTATTTTTCAGTTTTAAAATTATATTTTCAACATATTTTGAGGGTAGCTGAAAAATTTTATTTAACGAATTTTTTTGTTTTTAAACATAGGCCTATGTATAATTAGGAAAAAATTATCATGCATGCCTGAGTACAAACTGGGTGATCCTCATTCAATCCCAGTTGATTTATTAAGGGGTAATGAAAGGTATGTTAGGTTATAAATATTGTAGTTCTATATTTTATTTAAAATCCAAATTATTATTATTTTTTATAATATGTAAGTATAAAGGTAATTGTCTTTTGTTTTAAAATTCTTTATTTTTTTTACAGGAAAATTTTTTTACAAACCTCTGTCTAAAATTATTTTTTCACAAATTTTATTTAAAATAAATTTATCAATTGTTTGTAAATTAGAATATAGGTATACGGGTATTATTTTATACAATAAACTTTATTTTATAATTGTTATAATATAAGAACTGTATTTTATTTGAAGATGTATTTTATGCAACATCTTTTAGTGTCTTTTATTTTGTAAACCCGAACCCATCGATATCCCTCAATTTCATCTTTCAGGGTCAGGAAATTTTTATTAACATTATTATTAATACTAGTCTATTATTAAATTTTTAGTTTTCTCTTAAAATCATGTTTGATTTATCTTTTTTTCAAACAAAACGCAAAATTATTCAAAATGAAGATATTATCATTGTTATTTTTAAATAAGCAATCTTAAAAACTGCTGAATTGTTATATGATATTTATTATTTATGATGATAGTCAATGTTTTGTGAATATTCTGATTCTCGCTTCTGTTTTTGAAAACTATTTATCAAGGGACATTGTGTATAAATATAATAAATAATATATATATAATTGTCAACAACTAAATTAAAAGATAGCATCCGATTGTGTTTTAGGATGGTTTAGCTTTTAAAAAAAAATTTTTGTGGAATGTTATCACCTCAGTTAAAAACTGGGTTGATTTTTTTTTTATAAAACATAAATACTTGGCTTCTAATATGAAGATGTTATTGGCCTCAGTATCACTTCGTTAAACTTTACGAACAATTAAATTCATTCTTTTTTGATTTTATAGACTTTTATTTTTGGATTAAAACTGACAGGGAAGTAAAAGAGAAAAAGAGAGAGAGAAAAGAGTTTTTGAAAATTAATTTTCCTATTGGTTTGAACAATTGTAAGTCAACGAGCCATGGAATCGGCCAATCACGTTGAAATACACTTAGGTTGGCGCGTGTAGGATTAATTTCAAAGGGCTTAAAGATTTTTATAAAACAGCCATTAACCTCAGAATAAAATATAAATATTTTTCCACCTTGAAGTAAAAAAAAAAAAAAAAAAAAAAACTGAACATCGGGCAATAAATACCAACAGATAGTGGGTGCCTACTTTTTTTTTACTTGCCACCTCCCACCCTCATCGCATGTTTAAACACGATTTCTTGATTTGCAGAGTCGAACAATTTAGCCGGCATAATTACAGCCCAAGCTGGGTTCGCTAATCCGGCTCGGCTTAGCTCTATCCGGCTCTGCGAGGCACAAGTTATTGTAGCTTTTTTTTTTTTTTAAGTTTCCCCCTTTCATTTTCCCTCCCCGTCTCTTTGGCTGTTCGCCATATATAGGACCTTCGTGCCAACCGGGAATATAAACTTCCTTTTTAACACGAACATCGTTATAGACTCTCAAGTAATCGGTGATTGCAAAAATTATTAATATCCATCCAATGGATTAAAAAAAAGATGGCTGTTTTTAACAAGGCATTTAGCGAGGATATTCGAACAAAACAAGAAAATAATATTTGAGAAATAATAAACACCTATATAGATTTTTTTTTTTACATATTAAATTTTATACTTTCATCACAAATACAATAAATATATCAAAAGGTAATTTGACATAATCTTAATTACTTTATTGAAAAGAGAAAATTATATTTCAGGATATTTGTTAGCTTCGACTTCTATGAACAGGTAAATAAATTGTAAATTATTACATTATAATAGTTTTTTGAATACTTTATTTTATAATAAATAAAGAGAAAGGCGAGGGTGTAGTTGAATAAAAAGAGCTATCTAATGATGGTGGTAGGGGTAGTTAATACTGTATATTTACGAAATGCCGGTAGATGGCTACGATTAGAGGTCGGACTGAGTTTAATATATATGAAAGCAAATAAATGGATAGATTTTATATAAAAATAAAATTAAAAAATTAATAAATTGTTAATTATTAAATGGACCCTGTTATACATTAGTGTGTCAAGCGCCAAAAAATTAAAAATTGAGTTAAGCACTGAATATTGTTTCAAATATAATTAATAGTATTTTTTATGAAATATGTCCTAAAAAAATTTATATTTAATGTTACTTGCACAATTGACAAAAAAAATTATATATAATCCAATGAAAACAAAAAACTAATGTTAATTTTCTCAAATCTCGGTAGCTGGCGCTTGACACACTAATGCGTAACAGGGTCCAAATAACAATTCATTCAATCTTCATAATATAAATTTCTTGTAGATATGTTAACTTGAAAAAAGTATAAATAAATATGGTTGGATAAAAGAATTATTTCATAAGTTACTAAATAAAAATGTTTAAAGAAAATAATATGATTTTTTAATAGCCTATATTTTAATAATGGCCCCGGGCCTTGGTGTAGGCCTAATGGTTAGCATTTGTACCAAGGGTCGCGGGTTCGCATCCCGCCACATGCGACAAAATTTAAAAATTTTAAGCGGGGTTTAAATGGTTAAAAAATTCCTTAAATAATAAAAAATAAATAAATAAAAAAATCGATAATTTTATTATACTGTTTCTAGTATACATATAGAAAATATGTTATATAGCAAGGAAGAAAAAAAGAGCGATTGCAGCTACGTTTATTCCGTTTATTTATCACTTCAAGCCGACGTTTCGGTCTATATACGACCATCCTCAAGGCTGAAGCGTGTCAACAAAATTCCTCGAATGACGCAATTGTGCAAATTGGACAATTCGAGTAATTTTGTTGACACGCTTCAGCCCTGAGGATGGTCGTATATATGATCGAAACGTCGGCTTGAAGTGATAAATAAACGAAATAAACGTAGCTGCAATCGCTCTTTTCTTTCTTCCTTACTACAAGATCTATTCAGCTATCCACCTCACTCTAATAAAATATATAGAAAAAAAAAAGAATTTTTTTTTTAATATTAAAAAAGAAAACCTGATTCACCTCATTTCATTAATTATGAATAAAAAGTTAATAATTAATTTTCCGTTTGTAAAATAAAGTATAATTAACTTTATCTAATAAAAAATTTCTAAAAAAAAAATATTTCTTTATATGCAAAAATGAGTTTTATATATATATAAAATAAATTAAAATTTGCCTCTTTTTGTTTGAATAAATATCTGCTTGCTCTTTGCTAAGTTCAATCAAATACAGCAACATTCATGCAAATAATAATTTTTGTCATTTATGATAAAAGAAACGTATGAATCTTTCAAAAACGCAATTTCAAATTCCATTATTTGATTTTTTTTTCCTCTTTTACATATCTCAAGCGAAAATTTCTAAGCTGTCGTAGCCAAGGTACACTGGAAATTAGTTATTTTTGTTGACGGCAAAAAAAAAAAAAAAAAAAAAATGTAAAGCGGATGGATTTTTTCGCAGCGTGACAAGCATCCATCACTCTAATTCGTGATCCATTAATTATTTACACTCATAGAATATACAATTTAAATATCTTATATAAAAAAATACAACAAAAAAGTTATTCTGTTTGGTCGCTAGGGTTTTTTATCAGCGTGAGCCCCGCAAACCCAGGCGGATAATCTACCAAGTAATGCCCTGACGAGTAATTAGTTTCAATGTAGATAAATAGATTGATAAAGTTTTTCGGTTGGTTCTTGTAATGGTACTATTTATCTAAGTCCCCGGGCTATAGATAGCCGAGTTGGAGAAAAACACACCATCCGGTTTGCCAAATGACCAGGGCTGGCTTAGGAGCAGCCATGTTTTTGCGCATTCACGCTTAAAACTCCAACTTGCATATTTCTCTTTGCAAAATAAATAGTTTTGTTCCATCATTGTCTAATCTCATGAGGCAAGGCAAACGCAGACACACAAACCATTTGGCAGAATTGCCCAAGTTCTTTTATCAGCTTGTTTAATTAAGGAACGAAATTCAGCGTCATATATTTTAGTAGAAACTCTCTCTCTCTCTCTCTTTTCCTCCCCCTCACCCCCTCCCTACCACCCCTCTCTTTCATTCTTATCTCTCTTGGGTCTGTTTCGATATTTTTCACACTTCCAATTTTAATTCGTACAATTTTATTAAAGAAAATAAAAACATAATTGAATAAATATTTTAAAGAAAATTACGAGATAGCTAATTTCGCTACTCCTGACAAACTACTAGGTTTTGTTTTTAATTAAGGCAAATTCTTGTTTTAAGTAGGGAACATGTACAACAACATGGCCGGTATAATGAAAAAATCTAATTAAATTTTTTATCTAAAATTTCTCTACAAATTCCTGCTGCTAATATTCGTAGCGGTAGCCTCACCTGGTTCAAATTAACTTAAGGGCGGTGGTGGGGGGAGAGCGGTTAAAAAAAACGCGATATTTTATTATCTTGATATGTTGTAAGCAATTAAAAAATAAAAGACTTTTTAACGATCGATCAAATTTAAGATTTTCAACAAAAATAATTATTTTGTTGATATAATGTAAGAACAATAAATATTCACCCCCAGTCCTAACTTCCATCTGTCTCCATAAAAGAGAGAACACATTTACAAAAGTCATTCTTTTTTTTTCGCTAAGTTAATTGAACAACGAGAGAAACATCTCCTTCCCCCTCTCCTCTTTTCTTTTTAAAACTAATTATAATATTTATACAATAGTAAATTAATTTATAAAAATTAAACATTTTCTTTTGTTATAAATTTTTTTTTTTTTTGATAAAAAAATATCATTATGAATTAAATAAAAATTAGCCAACACTTAATCTGTTAAATTATTTCAAATTTAAACATTTTTTTTTATCTCTCAACTCAACAACTTAGGAAAATATAAGAGGCAATGATATTTAACGCTACGAAATGTTTAAAATAAAAATTATATTTTTTAAAAGTTTTTTTTTTTTTAAGCAAGGTAAATTCAAGCTCCGTTAACTTTTATTTGCTTGCCATTTGAGAAGACAATTTAAAATGATTATTTATAATGATGATCAAAAGAAAAATAAACAATCGACCGCTAATGTAGTTGACATGTTTTATAGGAAGGGCATTCGATTTAGAAATTCGCATTTGCTTAGTTAGCCACAACCGAATTTTCTGCTAAGCCCTCAGAAACACAGAGACACAAGAGAGCTCATTTATTTTTCTGTAAAGGGTTGCTTGCAATTCTTATTCCTTTTCTCTTCCTCGCAAGCTTTGCATTTTGAATCATCCAACCCCCAAAGAGAATAAATAAGTTTTGGCAAATGGTTTTCCTCGATTGGGGAAGGGTACACGGTCTCTTTGTTGACGTCTCCAGGCTTTTGCCATTAGATCCCTTCTATGCGGGTTTTTTGCACAAGAGAGGGAGAAGAATTAAGGATGGGGGTGGGGTGGTGGTTGGGGGATGGGGGTGAGTTAGAGGGAACAGAAGAGAATCGCCAAGCAAAATTACCCAGTAAAGTCATAAAATTTTATCTCCCATCCGGAATCATGCTTTCCTTATATTCTATAGCAATTTGAATAACGTCTCTGGCCGTCCAAGCCCATTAGCTCAAGAGATCTGCATATATTAATCTAACAAAACCGGATTGGATACGAATATGAAATGCGCAAAATTGCTTCTCTTCTTGCGTTCCCATGGGGTGATCGCAATATCCAGACAAGACAGGTTCCTTGCATAACTAATTATCCCTACTCCTTCAATCATTCGCCCTCCTCTCCATCTTTTTTTCTTCCATCCCCACTCTCGTTCCCCTCTTGCAAAAAAACACCCTAAGCCATTCATCTCTGTAAGGGGTAAAAAAAAAAAAAACTCAGAGCGCGATCTGGCGGAAATGTGCTCAACTAATCAGCGTCGGTAAAATAGATCTCAGTTGTACTTTTCTCCCTTTCAAGCCATTTCGTAAGATTACTGTCGCCGGGGGGCGAAAGACTAAGAGGGGGAGATTGTAATTTATGATTTAATCTAAATAAGCGTTATTAAATAGAAGCTTAATTTCAACAAATGTTCCAGGCAAAAGTGTGCAATTATTTTTAAAATTAAACAGGAAAAAAAAATAAACCTCATTCAAATTAAAAGTAGAGAGCAATAATTTTTATTATTTAACTCATAAAAAAAAGTTTTCGTAATTTAGAAAAATAATTAATGACACTCTATTTATATATTAAAGCATTAAGAGGCATTTCTAATCTTGAAAATTCGTATATATAGTTGAGAGTTTTAAACGATAACGAAAGCTTCAGGCGTGGTTGAAAATGCAAAGCAACTCCCGCATAACATAGAAGCTTAAGCTGATAACAAGTTAGTCAAGTAGATATGCAAATTAAGTGAAATTCAAAATTGATAGTGAGCCGTATATGCAAAGTAAAATATAGTCTATTCTTCTTTAAAATAAATGAGATAAAAAGTTTTATAATAGTATAGGCTATAACAAAAAGGAGTGGGGGAGGTGGCAAGTCAGCCATGTTCCAAGATGGCGCCGTTGTTAATTAATGGGCCCACAAGTGGTGATTAGTAGAGAGAAAGGTGGGGGAAAAGGTGGATGGGTTTCAATTTCAAGGAAACGAACGGGGATCAAGGAATTTAGTAATCAATCTTGTTGAGAGAGAAAGAGAGAGAAATATAGAAAGAGAGAGGGAAAGAGAAAAATAATTATATGGAGGTGATTAAAGGCAAAAAAGGGGGGAAAGGACTCATCTTGAGGGTGGTGTGTGGCACAAAAGGCGTTCGGTTGGTTCGTTGGTTGCGCGATATGCGCAGACGACGGAGGCGTGCGGTGCGCAAAGCGTCTTCACCTTTTTTTTTTTTTTTTTTTTTTTTTTTAGGCGCTCCAAGACGACGACGCAAGGGTGCTTTGCTACGCATGCAGACGTCGGAGATATACACTTACCAGCGTATGCCTGAGAAGCTCCTGGGTTCCGAGGCACAACATATCATATTCGCCATGGCAGCAGCAGCTCTAGGACAACTTGAGCGAGAGGCTGCAATACTACCTGCTACTGATGCCTGTTCAATAAGCACCCCCCACCCACTGCTACACTCGGTAATTTGTGTAGCGGGGGTTCACCGAGGGAGGGGCCCCAATGCCTCACATTGGTGACAGGCTTTGGTCATTGATTGTATTGTTACCACGTGATATGCGCGCGGGGTGGGGGCGGAGACCCCAGTAGGGGGGCATGGGGCAAGCGCCTCCCCTTCACTGCCGCCGAACGGTTTTCCCAACCCCCCTTTTACCCGCTCTGTGTTTTTATATATGTTTGAAATATTGGGTAAACAACCATTAGTGTGGGTGTGTGTCTGTTCGATGGGGGGCAGTCCCCCCCCGATTGAAGGGGGGGGCCCTCCGATCTGAAATGATTAACATGATTGGCACAGCTCCCACCCCCGCCCCGATAGCGAACCGCCCATCGCCGCCCCTCCAGCCGCACGAACATCCGCCGCCCCCGCCAGTCGCGCATATTTGACACTTATTTCAATAACTTAAAAAAAAATTAGCATAAGTTTTTTACTAGCTATACCTTTTTTTTTTGGATATAAAAACAATATAAAAACTTTGAAACAAGAGAAAGAAGGGAGAGTGAGAGAGAAAGAGAGGAGAGCGCGTAATTACTTAACTGTTGAAATTATAAGTTAAATTAGATATTGGGTTATTTTAAAGTCGCACTCCCTCCTTTTTTCTCTCTCTAGGGTGGGTCATTACCGGGGTTCAGCCCGTAACGTAATAACCTTGTGCAGCCCAAGTTGCTCCATGTCTAATGATGGTCCATCCGGCTCTCCCCCACAGCATCCTAGCAATCCACCCACTCTCCCAATGCTCATTTATACCAGCCGTCTAGGGCTTGAAAAAAGTTTCAAAACAGAGAGTGTGTGTGTGTGTGTGTATGTGTGTGTGATGCGGCGGCGACGGCCAGCTTTTCGTTAATCAACAAGTATAGTGAACATCGTGCTACAAAGTTGCACACCCAACACCACCCCCATCTCGCCCAGGGGTCGCTCATAAAACTGAGTACAAAATAGGATGAGTGCGAGTGGTTTTGGACTCTTTTTTAGTCCCCTTGAGGGTGGTCTGGTCCCCCATCACCTGGGAGTCGACCCGCCCCGCGGCTTTGCAATAAGAACCCGAGCAATTTATTATTGGCCAGAGCACTCGAGCCGTAATGAGAAGTTTATTAATTGTTTTACGATGGGCTCAGCTCGAGTGGCCTCTCCCTTCAGTCTAATGCAAATGTACCTGCCGCGAATAGATTACAGTTAAAACTCAAAGCCGCACCCCCCCGATAGGCTCAATATTATAATAAAAGTAAATTAAGCCTCCGGAGAAATTCCCTATTCTAGAATAATTTTGTTATCAACTTTCTTAACTCATCTGCATAGCTAATATTTATCCTGTGTTTAAATTTGTCATTCTATTTCAATTTTTTTTTTTTTTTTATTTTAAACAAGACTTAATATCGCTAAAAGCATTACTTATTTCCTTATAGAGCTGTTAATCTCTTGTTTTTGTCGTTAATTAAATTAAATTGAATGAGCAAGTAAATATAAAAGTTTTTAATAAAACTCTACCAAAAATAACACCATTAATTAATATAAGAGTTGAATAAATTGAAAAATTTATTGATAACTTGAAAATAAAAAAAAAATCATTTTTTTTTTTTTGATAATCTCTTACTCATTTAAAAAAGTTTCTCTTAAGATATATATCCGGGTGTAAATGAAATGGAGTGGAGATTTTTTGGCAAGAAAAAAAAGTGTGAGATGGACAATATTTAGGCGAAGTGGAATGGGGGGAGGGGGAGGGGGAGGGGGGAGCAATAAAAGCAGAATTTTAATCCCGTCTCTTTGAGAGTTGATTTCTTGCCAAGAGCTTAGTGGTTTGGCTTTCAAAGGGACAATTTTTTTTTTTTTTTTATATGCTGTTTTGGAATGGGTTTTGAAGACTAACCAACTTGGTTCTTCTAGATTTTAATATTTTTTAACGAAACCCCTCGAGGTCTCTTGGGATTAGACATATTTCGCACCTCCGTTTCCACTTATCCAGATAATTTTAATTTTTTGTTTTTTTCATATATTAAAATTTTTTTTTTTTTTTTTTACTCAACATCTGCTTCATCTCTCTCTCTCTCTCTCTCTTTTGTTATGTTAAGAGGTTTTTCTATATTACGTCCGACTCAAGTCTTGCAAATTTTTTACTAACATATTTGCATATTAAGGCCTCCAACCGTGCCAGGAGTATATTTCACTTGGATTTTTAGTAAATTCAGCATAATTTAAATGAATATTCATTTTCTTTTCTCTCCAATGTGTATTTTAGAAATTAACCAAAGTAAAATATAAGAATTAATAAAGACTCTTAATTATGCAAATTCACTAGATCACACTTAACATCAAGATAAAAAATTTTCAATATGAATATTGTTAAAATTTTAAATTAAATATTTATTTATTTTTTTGAGAAACAGCCTAAGAGTAGGCCTATATTAATTATTTTTATGAAAATTACTATTGGAAGTCGGACAAAAATCTGGTGTGACTGGTCGCACATGTGTCGACATATATTTAGTTTCCGCCGATATATTAAAATTCAAGAAATAAATACAATTTATATGGGAAAATATTAATTTTTTGTTACCATTTCTCCTATCTTTTCTATCAAGTACAAGAGTAAAGTGTGCTTCAAAAGATTTCAAGGGCAAAATGAGAATATACATTATAAAGAGCATCTAAAAAATAATTGATTGTTTTTGAATTTTAATCAAAATTGTTGGAGCGAATTTTGAGAAAATCAAAAAAACTGAAAAAGTACAGCAGTAAAATACTAGAACTTTTTGGCTGATTTTGTTCAAAAGCTTCGTGTTACATCCCAGGGGGAGCCTAGCTTATATGTAAAATTTCAACCTCCTAGCTCTTTTCGTTAAGTTATTTTATTCACAGACACGCACCTAGACAGACATACACACAGACAGACATACCATGTTGCGAAATGCACTTTTTTGGACTCAGAGGACTTCAAAATGTGTATATCCATCAAAATCTCGACATTGAATGTTTAACATGAATCCAATACTACTTTCTCTCTATAAAAGGTCAACCTCAAGTCTACATTGATACAAAAATATTTATTTATATTAATTTATTATGATTGACTAATATTAATAAATATTTTATTGTGTAGACCTGAGGATAGCTCTTTAGAGGTCGAAACTACATCTAAATGTGCATTGGCAGTCGTTCTTTGTTAATAAAAGTTGTGAAAAAAGAAAAAAAATTGATTTTTTCTTAGAAATGTCATCTCCAATTGACTTCCAATAGTAATTTCATAAAAATATTATTCAAGGCTTGCAGCTTAATAATATTAATTACATAAAAATAATGTTTATAATTTTTGGATTAATTAAAAAAGAGGATGCAGTTTTTGTTAACACCAGGGGCGTAGTTTGCCCTAGATGGACCCTGTATCAAAACTTGTTGGGGAGCTCTTCTTCCTAAACTTTGGTGAAACCACAATAATTTTTCCACCTATTTTTAAAATAATAAAATTTTAGTATTTAGTTGACATTTTATTATTTTTTGTTCTTAACTGGCTGAACAACAAACAAATATTTTCCAAGGCTGTTCTTTAGAGGTCTACTTTTCTATTTAATAAAGGTTTAATTGTTTTTTCTTCTTTATTTGAAGTATTTTCAATGTTTAAATTATTATTGTCAGACATCGTAATACTTTGATATTGCCTGCTGAGAATCATTGTGGCGAAAGTCTGAAAATTCAATTTTTGAGTTAAACCTACCAAACGTTGTTAAAATGTCTTCTCTTTTGAGTGCCAAAGTGACGAAAATATATTTCCATTCTTTGCTATTGATTCTGGCTTATTTATTTGTTTACTGGCTATTTAAATGTAGGCGTATATGTTTATAAAACTTTTCAACGCCTTTTCTCGAATGTTGAATTTTTGAATTTTGGTCTTTCGCCATTATGATTCTCAGCAGGCGATATACTTTTTTTATTTCGTTATTTGTTTTTATTTCTATTACATAAGAAGCAGCGGCGTAACTAGCCTTTGAGGGGCAAAGCTCAACTAGAGCGCCGTTTTTTAAGTTATAATATAATTTTAAAGAAAACTATCAATTTTTTGGACAATCTATGGAAAGAATATGATAAAATCACCGTCCCTGGGCTATCTTAGGGCTATCTTAGGGGCCCTAGGGCGCCTATGTCAGTATCGAGAGGCGCCAAAGGCTGGGTGCGCCTGGGGCGGAGGGGGCGAGCGCCCCCATCCCCCACCTAGTTACGCTACTGATAAGAAGCCCTGAACCAACTTACCATCGGAGTATAGTATGACATTCTTATTTAACATTTCTACGAGGCCTCTAGTGGCCAGTAAGCAAACTCCCAGCCGCAGCGCCTCGACCGTCAACGAGTTGAACTAGCTATTCAAATTTATTTTTCAAATTATTTTATTTTATTTTGCACAAAAAAAAGATAAAATTATAGTAAAATTATGTGGTATTTTGGCCGCTCTGTCATCCCTCCTTTATTCCGGGACGTTTCAGCTAAGATCCACAAAGCCATCATCAGCCCCTTAAGAGTATATTTATAACAGCCACAACTTGTTATATAAATTATAATTTTTATTAAGCGGCTCCTACACGATCAATATTTATGTCAATATATTGCACAATAATGTGGCAATTTGTGCAATCTAGTAAATATTGCTTCGTCTGTTGGCAATATTGCGCAATACTAGTTCATTTCTGTGAACTACTGCCTTATTATTCCACATGTTGACTGCCAAGTCTCTTCCGCAAACTATCAATAATTACTTAAGAGGTTTTTCTGTTGACTGAACTCTCCCCCTTAAAAGGGGTGCTAAGTTTCCCCCAAAATTTCTTTGGGTTTTCAAAAAAAAAAAAAATCCTAACCTCCCTACCCTTTTTTTTTTTACTATCAATAATTTATTGAGAAATAATATTGCACCATGTGGTTTGGCCAAATAATACTATTGTACAAAATAATGACTTACGTCAATATTGATCATGTAGGGGCCGCGTTAGGAATAAGAAAAGTTTTATTAGAGATGAACACAATAGTCCTCAGACAACTCTACGAGGAAAGGGAGTGTTGTGACATTCCGTCTTAAGAAAGGACATAAACAGGGTTCTCTCTTACTGTTGGTGATGCATTCCTCGAAAGGAATAGGTCTCAGGGAGTCTCTCTTCAAACTAGGACATCCTCCCTAGCAAAGAAGAAGTTTAGATAAAAGGGACCGGGGGGAACTATTAATACTATTAACACTTGTGAATAAGAATTAGTTCATTGGAAAGATGAACGCAGGAAGAGGAAATAGAGATAAGAAATTATGTAACTTGAAGGGGTTTTTGTAAATCTCTAGATGGATGGCTACTGCCAGAGGCCGGTTGGGTTTGTAGTGTGTGTCTGAGTGTACGAAATCACCTAAACGGGATCCCGATAGAAATTTCAGGTAAAAATAAAAAACAGAGTTAAAAATCCAAAGAAGAGGTAAGGACACGACATGAACCTGAAAATAAATTCCAATCTAACGCTTATACTAGTGGAAATGGGATATTTCAAAACTATACCAAAATGGCGGCGTGAAGATCTCGCCTATTGTACTGTGGGTCATGGATTCGCTTCCCATACCGAACAATGAAATTTTTCTAAATTATTTTATCTTCTAATCTCGCTCAGGGGCCCACGTCTTGTGGGTACGTGGATGGCGACCACGAGCTGCCCGAGCTGGGACAGGCAATTCTTCAGTTCTTTGTATACAAACATACATACTCTTCCTTCCTCTTTTCAACAGGCGTCAGACCGTGCGGCCGGCCTGTCCTATTTCTTCCTGTTGCAAAAACGAATGATAGGGTTAGAGGGAGAAATTTAGGTCCGCCGACCCTGCATCGCGGGAATAAGGCGAGATCAGAAGAAGAAGAAGATTTTATCTTCTATTCAGAGACCCAAACAGGAGTGAGGGAGCTTTGGGGCCCCCAGGATAGAGAAAAATTCTCTAGAGGGGCCAAGAAGTTATTCTTTCGAAAGTCTTTTCATTTGACAAAATATTTACATTTGTTTTAAAATATTACGGTATTAAACCCCCGAACGATCTGCTTAATGACAAACAGGTAGGTCTCTTAAAAGACCATATCAGCGGAGAAATCTTTGTTTCATCACTGTTCTAATTAATTTAGCAAAATAGGTCTAAATTATTTTCTTCAAAGTTCGAGGGTTCGCATCCCGTCCCAGACGAAGAAATTTATTTCAATTAAATTGAATACCAATCAAATTGAAATAAATAGGGACGGGGTTTAAATGGCCTCAGATACCGAAAAAGACCTTACACAAATTAAAAAAAAATTCTTTCTCTAAATATTTTCCGAGTGTCCGTCTGTTAGGCACTATTTGAGCAATTTTCCTTTGGAAATTTGACTCTTATAGAGGACGGTAAATAGAGACCAGAAAAAATACTTGGGTTTCCAAACCTCCATATCGCCTGCTGAGAATCATAGTGGTGAAAGTCCAATTCAACAAAAGGCGTTTGAAGTTTTATAAACATATACATTTGGTTGTGGGCAACAAATGAATGGGCCAGAATCAATAGCAAATAATGGAAATATATTTTTGCCACTTAGGCACTCAAAAGAGAAGACCTTTTGAGAACATTTCCTGGGCTCAACTCAAAAATTTTCGGACTTTCGCCAGGATTCTCAGCAGGCGATATGAGGGGGCTCAAAATTTCTTTGAAAATCATAATTTTTCCATTGGAAACCTCTCGTTATGAAAAATCAAAGCCAATAAATTATAATAATTAAATAATAAAATCTCATAGGTGAAAAATAATAATAAAATAAAAAATTGTCATTGAATAACTTCGGTTCAGTTCAAGACTGCTAACTCAAAAAAAGCGATTTTTCATGAGAGCCGATTAAAGTTTCTGCCCCCGCTCAACAAATCCAAAATGGCTCACTTACTCGCGCTCAATCTATTGATAGGAGTGATCCACTAAATTTTTTAAGAAACGGAATTGCACAAAGATAGTAGAGGCAATTTGATGATAATTTGTGCAAAAAACTCAAAATTGCATTTTTTTGAGTTAGACCGGTCTTGAACTGGACCGACAATATATAGACTATTATTGTAGATAATAATTTTTCCACTAAATCAACAAGATATAATCACAGAATACACTTAAATGTATCATTCATGTATAGTCATGATTCATGTGTAGTCATGATGAATAGTTTATCACAGAATTAAAAGATTAATAAAGTGCCAATGCCCCCCCCCCCGTCTTGTTCTGAAAATTTTGTATTCTATTATATGGGCTCCTGAATAATGGTAGCCCATATTACCTGCACAAGCGGGGGCCTATATTACACAATCGCCATCATGAAAAATAACAATATTTTACTACCTTATATTCACATTCAAAAACAACTGCAACACAATGATGTAATCTTCAAAACAATAGTAATATGCAACGATATAAGAATGTCCTTATGTAAGTGAAGTAATACAAGATAATAACCTACAAATATCTACCTTAAAAAGTTTTGTTGACGACGAAATATAAAAATGACTGTGACTTCACCATCATGACAGGTACCAGTACTTCTCCAGAAGTTTTTACAGGTCATTATGAGAAGTCATACTACTAATACAAGCTCTTACCTTTAGAATTCGTGGCATGTCCTAAATGATGTTGAAGGGGTCCATATTACATGCAGGGGCCATTATACCACTTTTCCCTATACTATTATCTAAAAAATAATAAGTTATTTGGATAACTTATAAATAAATAAATTAAAATAATATAGACTCTAACATTGAAGTATATTTTTTCAATAACATGTCTGATTAATTAAAATATATCAACTTACAAAATTAGACATCTTTTTTTTATTTTATTAAGCTATTTGATTTTAAGACATATGGAACATTTAACATGCTATGTCCATATCAATTTAAATGTTATTAAACGAATTTTTTTCATTTGACTTTGTATAATAATTTGGAATTTTCACTGACATTTAGAATTTATAAACATCTGATTCAAATTGAAATTGATTGTATTGGTTGTAAATTTATTGTTTGTTGTACTTAATAGCTTATTTAGCGTAGATTGAAAAAAAAAAAACACTTCTATTGAATATTTCTATCTATTAGCTTTTATTTTGAAATCAAGAAGAGTATTAAGAATATTAATATGAAAAAAAAAGAATTAAATATTCCTAGGCTATATTCAATATAACGTTTTTATTTTAATAATTTTAATTTCATTTTGGAATTAAAAAAGCTGAATTCAATTTTCAATTTTCTAAAGGTGTTTTTAATTAAAACACTAAATAATTAATTTTTATTATTTAAATAAATGTTAGGAATTTAAATATTATTTTATAACCAAACATTTTCAATTGTTTTTACAATTGAATATAATAAAAACGTTTTCAATACATACACCTGGTATTACAATGCATTTTAAGATTTTTTTATTAATTCAATTTTACTTTTAAAATATTTTATTAATTTTTTTTTTTTTTTACTTAAAGATTTTATCATATTTGGGAAAATTATTACTAGAGATTAATATAATTAAAAGTTAAGCATTTTAATAAATGATACGATGTGCCTTGTGCATAGGCATGAGTTAATCATCAAAGACTTGAGATTAAAAATAATTGACTCCCAATCATAGGCGTGGGTGATAATTATGTATTTATATATATGGTGTATAAATCAAGATTAAATATATTATGATATATAAGAAGTATATAATAAAATATATTAAAAATTTGAGCGGCAGAAAATTTAAATTTAAAAAAAAGAACCTGCACTTACCAGATTTTTTCTATTTTCACCATGTTGTATTGTCTTTAGTCATTTTTTTACTTTTTTACTTTCTCTTACCCTATATATGAAATATATAGAGAGAAAGTATTGACGATCATGTCAAAAAATTCGATGTCGAGATTTTGATGGATATCCAAGTTTTGAGGTCCCCTGAGTCCAAAAAGATGGGTCCCGCAAATCTGTCTGTCTGTGTGTCTGCCTATCTGTGTGTGGGTAACGATTTTAGCATGAAGGAATTGAGCTACCGGATTGAAATTTATATTTAAGTTAGGTAGGCCTACCCCCCCGGACACTCAAAATAATCTTTTTAACGAAATCGGCCAAAAAGTACTAGAAGCCTACTTTACTGATGTGATTTTTTAATTTTTTTCCTTTTTCTCAAAATTCGCTCCACAAATCAATTATATTTTACATGTTCTTTAAAATGTATATTCTCATTTTGCCCTAAAGGTTTTTTGAATTACACTTTACTCTTGTACTTTATAGCAAAAAAAATAGGAGCTAAGAGGTTGAAATTTTATATTTAAGTTAGATTACCTCCCGGACACTCAAAATAAGCTTTTTAACAAAATCGGCCAAAAAGAACTAGTACTTTACTGATGTGATTTTTTAGTTTTTTTGATTTTCTCAAAATTCGCTCCACCAAAATTGTTTAAAATTCAAAAATAAATTATTTTTTACATGTTCTTTAAAAAGTATATCAGTTAAATTTTTCGTGGAAATTGTTTGAAGAACACTTTACTGATGTTCTTTTTCAGTTTTTTTCGATTTTCTCAAAATTCGCTGCAAAGATTTTGATTAAAATTCACAAATCAACTATTTTTTAGATGCTCTTTAAAAAATAGGCCTATAACAGTGAAATTTTTCGGGAAAATTGTTTGAAGTACACTTTACTGATGTAAGATTTCAGATTTTTTAAATCTGCTTTTCCTTCCATAGAGCCAATGTTAAATACCTATGGGGATTTGCATGTTAATGCAATAGGATACTTAAAAAAAAGTCAAATGAGATTCGTATAGCCTACTAAAGAAAAGGTCGAACGAAAAACGGCGTCCATTTGAGCTTCGCCTCCCCTGCGCTCAAAGACTAGTTACGCCGCTGCTCCAGACATTTATTTATTTATTTAAACTGATGTTCGTTTAAGAAGAAGGAGAGCTATATACAATTGTGTATGCCCAATACAACTTGGAGAGGATGAATAATTGTTATAGACATTAGCCTGGCCCTGAGAATGGTCCCATATGAGACCGAAACGTTAGCCCTGATTAAATTAATAAATTTGAAATAAATCTAGCAGCATCACTCATTTTTTCTCCTTTTCCACAAATGATTTAAATAACTAATCATTGGACTGACTGGGATCCGAACCCATATCTCTTGACTTAAAGATTATCAATATTGACATTTGTCAGCACCTCTAGTCTCTCGCCCACGGGGGGGGGGGCTGCCCTTGAACAGTTATTTGTTTCCAAACACATTATTATTCTCCCGATTGCCTGATCTCTCTTTCTTTGTTAAATAAAGAACAATCATCTTACTTAATTTTTTTAGAAATGTATCTTATTTTAGTATAACATAAATAATAATCAGCTTATTCAAAAATTATAAACTTGACATTCTGTTAGATTCATTCGTTATATTTATATTTTTAAACGGTATTAAATATAATGAATTTTATAAAATTCTATATAATTATTTATTATAATAATTAGAAAATATTCTCTGATTTTATAATATTATTATTCAGTTTCCATTATATTTCTAATTTAGAATGACAAGGGGTTTAAAACTTTTCATTCAAAATTAATGGGAGTAAACTCTTTATTATATTTTATTTTATATTTAATATTTCATATTGCCATTGTTTTTAATAATATGCTTTATCTTTTATTATGTAAATAGAATAAATATTTGTTTTTCTTTTTTAAGAAGTTAATCTAAATTTATTTTTAAAATATCCATAACATAAATGCGGTCTTGGTCTTTAGATTAAAAGATTAAAAGAGATTTTATTAATAATCTTTAAATTTAACTGCGCTCCCACCCATGTGCGTTTCAAACAGCTCTTCCCCAGTCTTTGTGCCTTTATTATGACTTTTTCTTTTTATAAAGAAAGATTGAAAAAATTCTTGGGTTTTTTAGGGAAGCTGTGAGGGGGTAGAATAAATATTTGAAAGGAAAGGCATTCTTTCTGTACCATGTACAGTGAGCGCCACAATTAAGTCCCCATCTGGGAGCTAGAGCCTTAAGTATATGGTATATAGTGAAATAATTTTATTGACCGAAAAGGTAAAATAAAATTTGGTACAGATGATTTTATTTTATCTTTTCAAATTTAAAATTATAATATGAGAATATGAAATTTGAAGAAATAAAGTATTTAGACAATAGATTGAAAAGGATCCAGATAATCGGTCTACACGAAATAAAACTCTCTGTTAAGGAAACACTTTCCTTAACAGAGAGTTTTATTTCGTTACCTGGTATTTTTTATAAAGCGAATCAGGAACGAAAAGAGCTAGTAGGTTGAAATTTTATATTTGAGTTAGAAACCTTCCTCTCCTTAGGGGTGAAAATAAGCTTTTGAACAAAATCGACCAAAAAGTAGGCCTACTAGTACTTGATGATGTATTTTTTCAGATTTTCTCAAATTTCGCTCCAACGATTTTGATTAAAATTCATAAATCAACTATTTTTTTATTGCTCTTTAAAAAGTATATCAGTGAAATTTTTCGTGAAAATTGTTTGAAGTACACTTTACTGATGTGGAAGCATTCGTAGCTCAGCGCCATCTATGAATCGCTTGGTCGTTTAGAACTTAGTTGCTAAGGGCAACTAAATATATCTCGACTCAAAAAAAATCTGGTGTGACAAGCACAGTAAACAACTTTCTTTTGCCGAAGGGTAAGAGAAAGTTGTGTGCTGTGCGACCAGTCACACCAGATTTTTTTATATTTTTCTATTTAAGTTAAATTTAAAATTTACAATTCCGCGTACTTTCATAAGTGAAAAACGATATTTCCCACTGCAAAAATTTATTTTGGCTTTTGCGGGGGGGGGGGCAAAAGGGGTGGCCTCCATCCCTTTTCTCCCCTCTCTCTTTATATTTAAGGGATCTTAGACCGGTATTTATATTTGCTTAAAAAAAGTACTTTTATTCTTTTAGTACGTATAACTAAAACAGAATAATTATAAGTTTTATTGCAAATATTAATTAATATAAACTTTAGAAATTTTAATTATTATTAAAACAAAACTTCTGGTAATAAAACTCAATCATTGGTCTCAGTTCAGTGAATTTTTTTTTAAAATTTATTTAAGGTCTTTTTCGGCATCGGAGGCCCCATCTCTATTTTATTTTAATTTATTGGTAACCAATTAAATTGAAATAAATTTTAGTTGCATGAGACAGGATGCGAACCCTTGACTCCTAGCACAAGAGGCAGATACTCTACCACTATGCAATGGCCCAACCGGATCCCCCCCCCCCCCATTAACGAATAATATAATTAGATTATTAATAAAAAAATAAATAAATTCATAAGATTCTCCCCTTTATGAAGACAACCAAACAAGCATACGTTAGTGTCGATTGCCTAACTTGCAGGCGGTTCATTTTTTGTTAATATAACAACATGTTAGCCAATGTTCCCTCAAACTTTTCAAATTCAGGGCGATTTAGGACTCTGAAATTTCTATAACTTACCCAATAATTATAAATTTTAACAAAAATTTAGTAATAATCCTATTATAGTATTGATTTAAAATTCAAGAAAAATTTTAAATCAACTTATTTAATTTCCTTCATTATTTTAAGAGTAAAATTCTTTTCGTTGCAAAAGTAAAAAAAAAAAAAATAAAAATTTGCGTTCACACACTTTGAGAACTTCTCATATGATATTTCCTTTTTTTTTTTTATTTTGGCTGTTGATTCGAGACCTCCCGGCAAAGACTTTTTACAATGCTCAAATTTTGTATCTAAAAACACAATGCAAAAAACATGATTACAAAAATATTAATATTGCTCAGAGCCTATCAACATCATCTGTTAATTAACGATTACCATTTTCTAAGAAGTCAGTCTCAACTAACAATTAATATGCAGATCAATACTCAGGAATAAAGCAAGTATAGAATAGAATTTGTAAATAGAAAATCCTCGGGAAAATATAATAGTGAAATAATATAAATGAAAATCGCATAAAATTTTTAATTCCATTCAACCGCAATTTATTTCTCAGAGTCTACAAAGTGAAATATAGCGTAATAATAATTATTTTTAACATGTATGATTTTTATAGTCTATTTTATAGACTATGAAAATAATTATGATTGTCATAAATAAAGGATTTAATGGATTTAGGTAGCCTAACAAAAAATAGTTGCAATTTATATAAAAAACTAGAAAAATTTTACTTTATCTTAATAATACTTTTACTTTCTCTTACCTCTATACATGTTAATATATATAGAGAGAAAGTATTGGATTCATCTCACAAATTCGATGTCGAGATTATGATTGATCTTCACCTTCAAACTTTTTAGCCCAATAATCTACTTTCACATGAAATATGTTTAGTATGACCACATATTCAAAATAAAAATACTCGAAATTTAAGGCTAAGTAGCTTAATTCAGCTACTTGACCTTGGATGAAGAAAACGGCTCTTAATCTATGATTTTTGGGTGGCAGGGAGTACAAAAACTTATGAAGGCCTTAGTAGCCAATAAAATTTTCTTCTTTTAACATATTGCTAATAAATATAGAAATAAATTTTATAATTTATTCCTGTTTAAAGCTAATGAGAATTTCACAAACAAAAACCCATTAAAGTAATTGAAATAATCAGTTTCCTATTTGAAACTCTTTTTCAATATTCATCTCTTTGATCTTTTGTCTTCAAAATATTTGTTGATTTTCTAAATTCATTAAATTAAGCTTCTTGCTCTAAGGGAGGAATTTTTCAACTTTTTTTTTTTTTTTTTTTTTTTGAATGGTTTAATCAAAAGAACGTTAGGACAAAAAATTAAAAGAGGAAATAAATATATTTAAATTTAATTTATTTTGTAAGTAATTTAATTTTATTGTAATTTTCCGTTTTTCTAAGAATTCACTTGATGAAGAAATTTAATTATTTGAAAAAAAAAGAAGAAATATAAGCAAGGAAATTGGGAATTTAAAAAAAATCAACCATTTGATAAAATTAAAAAATTATTAAAAGACGCTTTTTAAGCGATCGCAATTCTTGTATGTGTAAAGTTAATTTATGTTATCTCTATCTCTTTTTTTCGTTATTTTTTCTAGCAAGCATTCGCCCTATACCTACATCCTGGTCTAGTAAGAACTAATAATTTATGCAAAGAAGGAGAGACTCCGTCCTAAGCAAATATTTATTTTCTCTTCTTATATCCTTCCTCCTAATCTTAATTAGCACTAACGCAAATGTAGATCACCACATTGATTTCCAATTGCCACTTCGATTACAAAAAGCTTTAGCTCTATATCAAGAGTTCTTAACCTATCTATGGGTTGCGGCTTATGCAAAGCCATTGACAATATTAAGTTAGTTATCCATTTTTTTAATTAAATTTTATACGAATTATTCATACAATTTTTTTCGTGTTACCTTGCTATCTGGCTTTTACATATCCCAGTACAATCATTTATATCATAGGTTCTCAACGTGGGCGATAACCACCCCTTAGGGGTGTTTGAGACTTTTGTGGGGGCAATAGAAGATCCAGAAAAAATTAAGGGGCATTAGGATGGAGCATAAGGGCCGTGGACAAATTAAAAAATATGATGTGACTGGTCGCACAGCACACAACTTTCTCTTACCTTTGGTAAGTTGTGTTCTGTGCTTGTCACACCAGATTTTTTTCGTGTCGAGATATATTTAGTTTCCGCCGATATATTAAAAGATGTAATAAAATTTAATTTAAAATTTGTGGGTACGTGGATGGCGACCACGAGCTGCCCTAGCTGGGACTGGCATTACTTCTGTTCTTTGCATGTCAGTCTCTTCCCTTCTATATTTTCAACAAGCGTCAGACCGTGCGACGGGCCGGCCTGTATTATTCCTTCCAGGTCGCAAAAACCCAGGAAACCCAAATTCCAAATTCCGCCGACTCCGCACTGCGGGAATAGAATATTATAGAATAGAATAGAATATTATTTTTTTTGACAACGGGGGGGGGGATAGATCAGGCAAAGAAAGAAGAAAAAGAAGAGGTATCCAAATGTCTTAAATAAAATCATCGGATTGCCTGGATCCGAACCCTCGACCCTTGGTATACAAGACAGGCGCGCTACCAACTACGCCAAGCCCCCAAAATAATGTTGAGAAACTATGATTTATATAATCAGAAATAATTTTTGTAAGCTACCCATTCGAATTAGTCTCGCTTTATTGTAGAGAGATCTTGGTGGTAACATGAAAATAATATTGGCTCACTACAATAAACAAAAATTTATCAGTCTCTCCCCTTCTTTTCGTGGCAAAATAGTTTCAATTGATTGGTATCTAAGTCAATTGAAATACATTTTTTTCGCCTAGGACGGACTGAATGGATTGTATACCAATTATAAATAAATATACCTTTGTGTCGTAATTAATATTATTACAATATATATATTGTTTAGAGCCCAATGGGGCTGGGAGACCTGACAACAGAGTAAAGCAACAGCCACCAAGATCGTTGCAGAATGGAAACGACTCGGGTGGGTGGTCCCGATAAAAATTCAAATGGACTTAAATGCGGAAAGAAGAAAAAATTATATTTTAAAATTTCAGTTTATAGGCCTGAGATTATTTATAAATAAACAGGAACGCTTACGCGGTATCCAGCTTAAATAAAATCATCGGACTGCCTGGGATCCGAACCCGCACCTCCTTGAGTTTTATAGTTTATTAATATTGACACATGTCACAAGAGGGGGAGGGGGATGGACAAGATGTTTATAAATTTATATTTCAAAAGATTTTCTCTAAATATTTGAAAATTATTTTACGATTGTATTATTATCAGAGAAAGATTTATAATATAAGCTATATCATAGGTGTGCGTTCACTCTCGGTGTGGATTTATATTTCTCCAGTATATTTGGCCCATACCAACCAAGTCCGAATAGAGGTATTTATTGAATATTATTATTATCTCGCAAAATATTTGAGAATATTTAGAGTTCAATGCTGCTAGTTTTTGTCTTTTCCAATTGTTGATAAATTGATTTGTTAGTAATTATTTATTTTGAATTTCGGAAGGGGGGTTGGACGCCCATATCTCCTCCCCTTGCTCTGTATTAAATTATATTGAAATTAAATTCAACTATGATTTTTTTAACATCTGCTTTTTACTTTTTTTTAAATTTATTTTAAATTTATTCTCTTGTTCTCTCTGTTCTCAAATTATTAAGGTGGAAGATTACACCAGTCTTAGAGAGCTGAAGAAATGGGCTTTGAAATTCTCTCTTTAGGTGTCGAGTTGAGCACAAAGGCTAGCATCATCTATGTACTACTGTTTCATTAGATTTCAAAGGCTATTAGATCTCTTTTCATACTGTATTTTAGATCTCTTCTCTTACATCAAAAACTTCTGATGTAAATCAAAACTAGATAGAATTGAAATAATTACCGGAGAAGGTCCAAATTCGGGCAACTACTTACATTTTTCACAAAATATCTCGTTTTCAAGTGTTGTTATGTTCATAAAATTGATCACAATTCAATATTCTCTCTTAGATATCATAGCTATTATGTCAAATTTTTTAATACATTTTTTTACAAAAGTGAGAGGGTGATGAAGGCGGGCTGCGCAGCTAGTATAATTAAAAGACACTAATTATTTATATTTTAATTATATAAAGATTAAATCTAAATATAATAAGAAATTAGGTTAAATAAATTTTTTTAACTGAGATCTAAAATATTTAAGCTTATATTAAAAAAAAAAAAATCGATTGATTAGATGGAAAATATATCTAAAATTATATTTTACTAATGATGAATATTTTATAAATGCTTGGAGGAATGGAATTTGGAATTTGAATTGCAATCTCTCATCAGAGATGGAAAGGGAAGAATTGAAAGATGGGAGGGGGAAGAGAGTGGTCCAGGATTTTCACACAGTATGTTTTGTAAATTAACATTTTTTTTTTATTATTACAATATTAATAATTTTGGTATATTAAATTTAGAAAAATTATTTAAATTGAAAAAATTAAATCACGCTCACCTTCGTCCCTCTTGACCACCCTGTTTTTTGTCTGGAACATCACAGGCAGGATCCGCCAGCGAGTGTCCTCGTGTTTTCTTAATAAATTTTCTAAATAAATAAATAAAGACATTTTATGTGAACAATGGCAGGAGGTGGCAGCCAGGAAGAGGTATCTCAACACCAATGAAACTCCAAACTGTATGACGTTTCGGTGCAAATTTATTCGACCAATCACGTAATCGGGAGATGTCATATGTGAATGTACAAAATATTTCATCATATGTTGATGTTGATTTTGAAAATTTTAAAAATTATTAAAAGAAAACTGGATTTGTACGAGAAATTGATTAATCCAGATTAAAATCGATTAATTTTAAAAATATAAATCTTGCTATTCAGGGCGTAGAAACGTTAGATAGAAGTAATGAATTTTTACCTGGTATATTAAATTAATAAAAAATTAAAATTGAAAAAATTATATGACGCTCACCTTCTCTCCCTTTTTTTTCCAAAAAATAAAAAAAAAATTTATTACTTCTAACATTTCTATGCCCTGGAATTGACCGAATAGCAAGATTTATATTTTTAAAATTTTCAACAAGTAAGTCTACATCAACATATGATGAAATATATTGTATATTCACATATGACAGCGCCCTAATTCCTGATGATAGTCGAATAAATTTAGACCGAAACGTCGTAAAGTTGGGAGTTTCATTGATGAAGAGACACCTCTTCCTGGCTGTCATTATTGGCATCGTCAAAGCCAATTCCACATCCGTTGTTAGTTAGAATTGTCAAATGTCAATAATGATCTGGTCTGGAAGCCAAGGGGCGCGGGTTCGGATCTCAAGCAATCCATTAAATTTATTTAAATCATTTAGATACCAAATTGTATAAATAAATGTGTTTGGACTCTCTAATATATCTTGAGGACTATATGACCTAAGATGCGGAAAAGGCCAAAATAAAAAAAAAGATATATTTAGACAACAAATTTATAAGCATTACAAAAAAAATCTAATGCGAATATAACCAGTGGGCGTACCGAGGGGGGGCGGGGGGGGGGCGGTCGCCCCAGGCCCGTGCCGGCATAGGCCCCCATATATTTATAAAAAAAAAAATTTAATGAAAATTTCTCTTTAAGAGGCCCCGGGGCCCTCAGGGCTCAAGTAAAAAACAAAAAATTTAGTTAAAAATCAAAATTTAATGAAAATTTCTCTTGTGACCTGGGGCCCTCAGGGTTCAAGTAAAAACCGAAAAATTTAGTTAAATAATCAAAATTTAATGAAAATTTCTCTTGTGAGGTCTCGGGGCCCTCAGAGCTCAAGTAAAAACCGAAAAATTTACATAAAAAAAATCAAAATTTAATGAAAATTTCTCTTTAAGAGGCCCGGGGCCCTCAGGGCTCAAATAAAAACCGAAAAATTTAGTTAAAAAATCAAAATTTAATGAAAATTTCTCTTCGGGAGGTCCCGGAACCCTTGGGGTTCAGGGATATACGCTATTTTAAATATATTTTTATGTATGGAGGAGAAAGATATTTAAAGATGAGTACCCCCCAAAAAAAAAATTCAATATAAGGCCCCCTCTTCTAGTGCCGCCCCAGGCCCCAACGCCTCGGTACGCCTCTGAATATAACACAACACAACTTTTGATTATCGAAGTGAAGAAAATTATAGATTATGGTATAATTTTTTTTTTTTTTATTATTCTATCCTATCGATTATTTTATTAAAATTCTTCCAAAAATGGTATTATTATTATTATTTGTGATTAAAATAAGAAGTAGGGTTTCTTTCTTAGAGCTTGAATAAGGGTCGTTGGGGTCGTTGATGTCTCCAAAAGAAAGGTTAAGGGTGGCGGTCCAAGAGATCAGGGGATGGTCAGCAGGCCCAGGTCACAAAAAAGGTCATGCACCATCGAACTTGTGGAACCGGTCTAGAAGAAAACCTCGGGTCGCAGGGTTGCGACCTGTGAACGGAGGTCTGCAAGTGCGAAAGGGCTAAAGGACATGAAGGGACCGGGACCCCAAAAAACGGCTGCCAAAGGTCCCACAGAATCCCATCATCATGAGAGAAATGCAGCTTAGTTTGCAATGGGAGGAGCTTTGCAGGTCTTTGCAACGTGCACACTTGCAATGCACTCTCCATCTGCAGGCTGCACGATTCTGCTCATTCCAAGGGCAGCTTTTCCTTACTCAACTTCACTCATCTCTTGGCCTTCATCTTTTCTTTTTTTTTTTAATTACAAATTTTATTTAATTAAAGAAAATTAGATCTCATTATAAAATTTTTTTCCCATTGGTTTTTAGTCAAATTGTTTTGCATTTTTTTTTAACTTTATAAAGAATTCGATTTCTTTATCAACTTTGTAAATAAATTATTTATGTTTTTTAATGCAATTTATTCATAACCTTCAAAAGACCAAAACTTCATTATAAAAGTTATTTATTTATATTTTTACTTTTTTATATAAAAAAAATTTTTTTAAATTATTGGAAGATTTTTAAATGATTTTATTATCAAAAAAAAAATCTTATTTACTAAAAAATATTCTTATCTTCTCTTTATTTCTAATACCTTCAATCGAATCTAAAAATGCTGATCACTTTAGATTCAATGAATTTTTTTTTAATTTGCATATGGTCTTTTTGGGAATCAAAGATTTTGATTCGGTCTCTATAATCGGACATAATTTACAATTGGAAAAAATTTTATCTTTTTCTATTAGTTTTAGATCGGAAGTTTTATTATCGTGGTGTTTTTTGCATCTGTAACCAAACTGTTTTTATTCCTTTTTTGGATTTTGGTAGTCTAATGAGATCTGAGCCAAATTCAAAGAAAACCAGAATTTGAAATTTGACGACACCGCATTGAACATGTTTCAGTCATTTCACAGAAAAAGACAAATAAATTTATTAAAAATCAAATCTCTCTAAAAAAATCTATATAATAATTATTTTATTTTTTTCTTTATTTATTCATATTTTCTTGGGAGTCATTTGAATATGAATGCCCGGATTTTGAGTGAGCCCTTCTTAGTTCTTGGCCCTGGCCCTTCGCCCTTTGACCCTCCCCCTTTCAGTGCCCCTTAAGGTCAAAGTGGACCTGCCGACTTCTTTCTTCGGTCAGTTTCCTTCTAGTCGCGGGTTCAGTGCAAATTTCGTGAAATTTTTTTTTCGCCGAGTGTTGAGTGAAATAATAAATGTGTCGTTTGGTTATTTTATTTGTAAAATCATTTGGTATTTCTATTCAGTGCAAGTGAAAATGATAATTGAGTAATTAATCGATCTGATATCCAATGTTGCTATTGTTTATATGATAAAAGTGAATTTAATTGGAAAATCAAATTCCTAATAATAATATAAAGTGTTTATATGTGAAAATTTTCAAGTTTCAGTGATGTTCAATAATAATCGGCTTATTTTACACATTTTCATTTTAGATAAATAATAAATCATCTAAATTTGTTTACTAATTAAAGGTAAATGTTTCTGAAATTTTCTTTTTTTTTTTTACTAATATAAAATTTTGTATATATTTGTTTTTCTAGTTGAAATATTTCAAATATCTCTTATCAAATTCCGTAAATGTTATTAAATATATTTTAATCATAATTACAAATAACAAAACTTAATTGATATTAATATATTATTTATTCAGGCTACTAATATTTCTATTTTAATAAAAATGAAAAAAATTTATTCACTATTTTGATAATTTCTAAAAATGTTCGGAAAATTGTTAAATTAAATTTCATTAGAAATTAATTTAATTAAGTAATTTTTTTTTTTATTGATTTTAAGAAAACTGCGATTTTTTCTTTCCGACGGACCCCTGCAGTTACTTACATAATTAATACAAATATTTCGTGATATATTCGCTTTTATTTTAATAAAATTATTGATTAATAATTCTTAAAAAATTTGCTTAGAGGAAATTAAATATTTTAAAATTTCTTCAATCTTAAAAATATAATGAAAATATAATATAAGCCGAATTATTGATTTTTTTTCTTAATAGAATTATTAAAATGTTAGGAATATAAATATCATATCATTTAGCAAATAAATAAAACATTTTATATGTTTTATAGTTATAAAATATTCTATTTACTATATTAATAAATTATAATAATGAAAATATTTTATAACTTATTTTTAAGTCCAAATTAGAATAAAAAAATTTATTACATGTAAATAGTAGACTAACATTTAATATCCCTTAATAATAATAATTTTATAGATATTTTATTATTTGATTATTTTTAGTTATCAATAAGCAATTGAAATATGAAAATTATTTATTTTCGTATTCCGATATGGCAAAAAAATAATGTTTATTTATGACGTCATTCAATAAATAGCACATTCATTAAAATTAAAATGCGTAATTACTAAAACTAATTTGGCTAGGATAAAATTGTGCCGGATTTTTGCAATGATTCGATTATCCGTAGTCGTTAAATGGCGGCGGCACGAATGGCGCCCGCCGCCGACTTTTTCATCTTAGGCCGGCCGCCATCGCGCTCGGCGCCGCCGTTGCCGTCGCATCCATTTTATTTATTTGTTTATTAATTTACGTTCGTTTATCAACTTGTCAAACGATTGAAAAAATTATTTTCTTTCTTTCTCGTTATTCAAGTAGTAAAAAGAATCTGATAAAGACTTTTTTCAATTAAGAATTTTTAAAATTTCCTTAGCGAAAAAAAAAATTTCAAATTTCGATAGTTTTATTATTTATTTATCTACTTTCTTATTCATATTTAATTAATACATTTCTAATAAATAGGCCTAATAAAAAAAATATTTTTCTAATCAAAAAATGGCACTTGTTTTATCAGAGATTATTTTTTTCTTAAATAATTTCATTTTAAGAATTAAACTTATTATTCTAAAAATTTTTAGTTAATTCTATTTAGGATTTAAATTTTCTTATAAAAAATTTTTTAATCATGATATAAAATTTGAAAATTTTATAAACAAGGCAAAAAATTATCATTTATTCATATTTGATAATTTTTTTCATATGTCAACATTCGATTGCATAATTTTAAAGAAAATGATCTTTTATTTTTTGATTTTAAAAATTTCTTTAGAAAATATTTTTTTTTTTCAAATTGGCTTTTAAAATACATTTCTTTAGAATTTGGAAACAAATATGATCATAATAAGTATATTTTTAAATTCTTAAATCAATCTTAAAAATATAGATCTATACATTTTTTTCAAAATTTTTTATTTATAAAAGTAAGGAAATTCATTCTAATTTTTTTTTCAAATAGAAATCATTCGAGGGAAATATTAGATTTGAATATTTATTATCTTATGAAGTTTTTTTATTTGGTATATTTATTTACTTATTGATCTATTTATTTATTTTCATTATTTTTCCCGAGGTCTCTTTGTTTCCACTTTGCTGTTTTATTTATTTATTTTTGTCTAAAAACTAACAAAAATAGATAAAAAAATTTTTGTATTTATTCTCTCTCTCGTTATTTCCTCCAGAGGCACTGAGTAAATTCTAACTTTGGGGGGGTCAAATAAAAAGGACTTTTTTCTCTAACTACCATCTTTTTCTATCTAGAAATTAGTTGTCAATCTTGTTGGGAAGGTGACAGCCTGTGAAAGTCCTCAACTGTTCAATGAGGCACAGTTTATTAGGTTGAAAGGATGAACTTTTATGATAAAAATTTTTAATCCTATCTCAGTTGAGAAATTTTTTTTCTAATTTATTTTAAGACGAGTTTTACTAAAGATAAGACTGTTGAAAATTTCAAAATTAAGACAAAAGGTTATTCTGGTCATAAACAGATATCTCTTTATTGTTATTATCTTTATGTCTTTCTGACATGAAATGTATCGGCTTCCGCCTTTCTAAGACCTTCAAGCCCCTTTTTCTTCAAGGCCTAAATTCTATAGCATTCACACACAAAAAACTCATTCTTTTTTCAATTTCCGAAAAACAAATTTCAGTCAATTTATTTTACTTGTAAAAAAAAATGATTAAATAAAATAAACGATCTAATTTTCTTTAATTTTATTTTTTTGAATTTTATAACCCTATAAAAATTGTACTTTAAATTTTAACTAAGATAACTTGTTCAAATAGAGAGTTGGTGACCATAGATTTTAAATTGGATTTAGTCATTTAAAGTTTTTTTTTTTTTTTTTTTTTACAATACAAATACAATTCCACTTAGAGTCTAATATTGTTTTGGCCTTAATTAAATGTAATTGGTTAATTTTTTTTTTCGAGTTTTGAAACACTTTTCATTTAATGTCTTTAATTTCGAAATGAATTTTCTACTAACAAGTTAGTAATGTTGAGTAAATGAACAAAAATAAACTATGTTTTAGTAATTGAAGAAAATAAATAGCTCTGCGGAAACGCTCATCAACAAGACAAATGTTTCAATTTAAAAGTAAAAATTCAAACACAAACTAACAAATGAGAATCGAAATATGAGTAAATAAAAAAAAAAGAAAAAATAGAAAAAATAAAAAAGAAAAATTGGATAAGTTATTTAAGATTTTAATTCAATAAAAAAAAAAAAAACAAGAATCTATGAAATGTTAGTTTAACTTGAAAATCCTGTTTATCCGTTTTATTTATTTTGTAAGCCTCTAATAGAAAATAAATTGAATAAACTAAAACAATAGTATTTTGAACAATGATTGATTAAAATATAAATAAAAACATTCATTATTTTATGAGACAAAGAAAAAGCAAGCTATTTGTTAAATAAATAATAATAAAAAAAAAAACGACAAAAATTAGCAACAAACATATTGTATTATAAAAACTGACATTAAATTAGCAAATAATAAGATGCTTTGAATTTAATTTAATTATACAATTTATATTGTAAAATGGAAAATTTATGGAAATAATAAATAAGATTTATTTATAATAGTGAATGAAAAATTAAATTATTTCCTTTATGTACAACATTATTAACTTATTAGTTATCGTCTCTAAAATAAAAATGCTTGTAAATTAAATATATTTATAGTTCACTTGAGTCGGAGTAAGTGCACAGTACTTGAAAACGACTGCAGAATAAGCGAAACGTTATACAATATTTATATTTTTAATGAATAATTAATACAAAATGTGGTCTATATATTAAAAATTCCCCTGATAATAAATATTAATTTCTTAATAAATTTCTTTAAGAATATAACAATTCTTTTATTATTATTAGATCAAAAAATACTTACTATTGAACGCTACTTTTTTTACAAAACTAAAGTTTGAGGGATTTGTTTAATCTTCTCATGTTTTTTTTTTTATTAATAGATCAATATTAGAAAATGTACTAATAACTGTCTTCAAAATTATTCAAAATTGAAAATCTCAAATTTCGATTTAGATATAAAATTTTAATAAGGAAAGAGAGAGAAGAATGAGAAGAGAATGAACAAGAAAAATAATATAAAATAGTATGTGAAGGGGTAAGAAATTTTAGGGGGATTGGTATCACACACACACAAACATAGATGAATGAAATATAATCTGATAATTTTTGTTTGAGTAGAATTTTATTTTTATTTGTACTTATTGTTAGTCTGGTTTTTTTTTATTAAGTAAAGTCAGTATGAAAGGTAATTAATAGTATAAGATATTTAATATAATATCTCTCCTATCACCTTATTCAGATGAATTTATAAATATCAGACTGGTCAATTACAATATACCAAAGTAGTGGTACTCTCCCCTTGTTAGTGAGAGAGTTCAAAAATTAGGATCCCACCTACATAGGTTTTGTGAAAATGTGAAAATTGTATGGTTTAAAATAATAATACTAGTATATTTTTCAATGGAAACTTTAATGGTTCAAACCTAGAAAATTTCCAATAAAGATTTTCATTTTCTTTTAGTAGAAGCAAGTGAACAGTAATCAATACGGTGCAGAATAACGCAGGGTCGAGACGTTGTATCGAGCCTCACATTACTCTCCCCTCTTGTTAATAAGATAGTAGTCCAAAAATGTGGAACCATAACTACAAAGGTTTTCTAAAAATTATAAATTTTATGTTGAATAAGGGCAGCCAGCAGAAATAAAAAACCTTTAGGCCCTATATTATTCCGTCGACGTTTCGGGAACGCTCCCATCCTCAGGACCTATGGCCTTTGAATATTTATTAATTTAGTTTATATATAGTTACATATTATGTCATTTACATAAGTAGTTATGTAAATGACATACTATGTAACTATATATAAACTAAATTAATAAATATTTGATGACCATAGGTCCTGAGGATGGGAGCGATGCGTTCCCGAAACGTCGACGAAATAATATAAGTTTTTTATTTCTGCTGGCTGCCCTGCTCATTGGGTTCCTTATTCAATCATCACCAGAGCCATTTCTATTCTTTATTAAAATTTTATATTAATAATAAGACCTTCTCTAATAAATATAAAAAAAAAACTATTATACAATATATTTCATTCCAATAATAGTATTGCCATACTCTCTAAAATTTTTCTACCCTTCTACTATTATTTTATATTATTCTTCTTGTCAATTTTCCTTCCTCTTCATATTCTTTCTCTCTCTCTAACTTTGAGGGCATGTTTGCTGTAAATAAAGTAGCGTTCAACATTTTTCTTCTTCGAAATAAATAGGTTGCTATCAAGTTGGTTGACTTGGCGATTCGGTGTTTTGTATGCCTGCCTGAGTTCGAAGGGAAAAAAAAATCGGGAGAGGAGAGGGAATTTAGCAAAAGAGGAGAGAGATTGATGGGACATGGGAGGCATCATCTAATAAACAGCGGGAAAATCCAAAGAAATTTCAAAATTAGTCCCATATATTTTTGTTTATTAATTTAAAAAAAAAAAGAGTATTATTCCAAATCTGTTTACAAACGGAAGCGACAATGGAATTGTAAAAAAGAATGCGTTTAATTGTTACGTCCAGATAATTAATGGAGAAACTCGCATCTCTTTTGGACCCTCTATGAATGATCGCCTGATCCGCAAAGTTTTATAAACATTATTCAGATAATAGGGACTAATGTATTTCTTGGCACTCATTATGTCAGTCCAAGCCCTACAATTAATTTTTAACATTTTATGCATTTTTTTGAAAAATGTGTTTCTGGAAAGAGGAGAGAGAGAGAGAGGGCGCGCAAAAGGAGAGAAACGATGGGCGCCTTTCGGCCGCACGCGTGCAATCCGTCAGCGTGTATCCGCCTATTCAGTTTTTTTTTCCGATATTTTTTTTTCAGTACCGCCCCGCGTGGGAGGCGCCACCAGTAAAAATGCTTAAAAATGTTGGCGGGGGGCGGACCTCGGGCGCCTCGATAGGCCAATGAGAACGCGGGCGCCTCGCCACGCCCTCACAAACGCCCGCACCCCTTTTTTTTCCCTTCTCTCTTTTATTCCTATCTTCTTTTTTTTTTTGCCTTTTTATTTTTTTTATCCCGCCCTCGCGCGCCCTCATAAAAAAAATGCTACTACGCGCAGCGCTCCCCGTGGCCAAACCACCAAGCAATGCAGCCCTCTGCATATACACACTTCCATGCATACTATATATTATTTTCTGTGATAAAATTCTTCATAATCAGCCTAGGGAGGATGTTGGCCTCATCTAGAGGGGATTTCAAATATAATTCAATGCAGCCATGTTGGGCTAAGAGAGGCTTTCTTCCTTCCTCCCTTCACTTATGCAATGCACCTGCGCCCCTCTATCGATATCAATAGTCATTAACATAATGCTCCATAAATCTTAATTTATTTCCTCAAGACATTTATTATTTTGGAAATTAATGAAAAATCACTTTTAAGATTTAATCGAGGGGAGACCCCCTTCAAGATATGATTCATGCATTATAAGTAAAAATACTAAATTATATTTGAGTAAGCAATTGTAGATAAATAAATTAATTAATATATTTTAAAGAATTTTTAATATAATTTGTTGTTTGTATATACTGTATATAAAACATGAAAGAATAAATATTATTTTAAGAAATATTAATAAATATATAATTTCATGATTATTAAAATATTCCCTTTCTATCTCATACCCATATAAATTATTTTAATATAAAATATTAAACAACCAGTTATTCATATATTTTGAAGATTAAAATAAATAAATATAAGAAAAAAATTTTATTTCAAAGAGATTATTTTAGAAATTAATATGTGCTATAATAAAACAAATAATGAAATAATTTATATTCTAAACTACAAAACATATTTGTGTATTTATATAATGAAAAATCTTCTTTTTGATATTAGGGAATATTATAGATATATAAAATTGATCGTTTATATCTGTATATTTTGTATATAAAAAAATAAATTTTTGATACTAAAATCTATAATATTAAATAAAATTGAAATTTCAAAATAATAATTAAAAAAAAAAAAAAATTTTAAATTATAAATATTTAAATAAGAGAGAATGCATAAAAGATCCGGGGAAAAAAATTGAGAGAAGAGTAACGCCACTCGCGGCGGATTTTCGAACTAATCACAGTCGATTTCTTGTTTGATATATGAATTTAGATTAGGAAATTTTTAAAACAAATTCCATGTATTTCTCTTAAATTGAAATCAAATAACAATTCAGTGTAAGAATAAATAATATAATATACAGTATAGGTTTAATATTAATAAATAAAATTATTTATTTTTTGCATCCACTATTTCTTTCTATGACTATCAAGTCATAATAGTCAAATTATAGGGGATTATATATAATGTGAAATTATAAGCATACCAAAAAAAATAATTTTATTTGAATACATTGTATCCATGGCTCCAACATTCTTGTTTGACGGGGTCAACCTATCCCGATTTTCAGCATTGCTTGGCGTTGCTTAACAACACTGATCTTGGTGGCTGTTTGACAGAAATTAAATATATGTCGACACAAAAATCTGGTATGAAAAACAGAGAAGACAAGTTCCTATTACCGAAGGTGTGCTGTGCCAGTCACATCAATTTTTTTTTTTTGTTATAATGTAAGACTATATAAAAATGCCTATTTAAAAAAAAATAAAACTTTTTCTTTATAATTTTTATAAAAATCCTGTTTTTAAAAGTAGATTATATTTATGAAAAAAATTTTTCTAATTAATAAAAAAATTTTTATTTAAGAATTTTTTTTTATTGTGCACGTGTTGGAAATTCGAAATTTTCCCATATTTACTATGCTAAAATGCAAAGAGGAGCTAATGACCCTAGGGTCAGGGTCTAGGGTTGGCCTTTAGTGACCTTGGGCACTAGCCCTTGAATATATAAATAGATCTAGGGTTGGTGGAAGGGGTAATTTGGATACAATTCATATTCACCAGCAGTTTGATGCTGAAGGAATTTAACACGATTTAAATGTTTACATTTTTTAGAAATTTTTTTTTCATAAATTCCTACAAAAAATTCTCCGAGACCAATTTAGTCTATAATCAGTCATATTATTAATGAAAAAAATTATTTCTTTCTTAGTTAATCCAAAATTCCAATAAAAGGTATTTAGGCCTATCAAATTTTACATTGAAAAAAAAAACAAGTTGCAAAATTTTACTACAAAAGAAAACAGTCTGAATATTTTTTAAGACTTTAAGGTCTACTCTCTAAAAACAGATGTTAAAATTTAAAATAAACAAATGGGTGTTAAAAAGTAATGTAAAAACAATCAGCGTTAAAAAATGCTTTTCTCTAAATAAAGTTTTAACAGTAACGTTAACATGTTGCTTTTATTTCAAAGCTATTAAAATCATAACCTTACTTTTTAGGTTAAGGACACCATTTTTATTTTCAACGTTAAAATATTAAAGGCACCCTCTAGACATGACATTAATTTTTAACACTATTCACTAAATGTTAACGCTTTGGCTTTAAAGTTTTTGTTTTCAGAATAGCTATTTTAGGCAAGGAAGTGATTTTGAATAGCGTTTTTTAACGCTGATTGTTTTTACATTACTTTTTAACACCTATTTGTTTATTTTAAATTTTAACGTCTGTTTTTAGAGAATAGACCTGTTCGTTAGGAGGCCAGTTATTAATATTAACGCTCAGAACTATAAGCGAACCACTTGAGAAAGGAAAAGCCTCTTCTGTTTTAAAGAAAATAGAAATAATTTTTTAAATTAATAGATTGATCTGAAATTATTAAGCCTTATAAAAATCAAAGGATTGTTCAACCAGGTGGCCAAAAATATTTTATATTTCCAAAGACTTCCTAAGACGATCTATGAATGAAAAAAATCCGTGTTTTGGCATGTCCTTAAGGAATAATCATGGCAATAATTTTGAACGTAAATATTTCAGTTCTAGATAGACCTCCGCACTTGCTAGTTATTCTCTATGCACAATGTTTCCTAGTTATTATACATTTGGGATTAGGTTCGGTTTTATATAAAACAAGCCCCATGGGTTTACCTTTTATAAAAGTTATCCGGGTCAAAGGTGCCAAATTAATTAAATTTATTAACAGATTGAAATTATTTAAAAAACAGACTTCCATACCAGAATTCCCTTGGAAAAAATATCCTTAGCCTAAACTTAGGAATTCAGTGAGGTAAGATAACTTTATTTATTATGAATTTGTTTAGTTTATATATTCATATTAGCTTCTAGTTATATAAACAAGAAATAGTAATAAGAGCCGGGCCCCCGAAAGTCAAAAAAAATATCTATTGCAACAGTTAATATCTGTAGTAGTATGGTTCTAAAAAAAAATATATCAATATAAGTCTTAAGACCCCCATACAAGTGAAGGGCGTCCTCAATGAAAAAATCTAAAATTTCTCCTCTAGGGAAATATTTAATTCCAATCAGGATTTTTTGGCCTCAAGGCCGCTACCAAACATGTTGAGGATTTCCTCGAGGCCTGTACTACTCAAGCCGGGTCTTGAGGAAAATCCGATTGCGTATGGGGGCCTCTTATTGCATATTTTTCCAATTTTTCACATTTATATCCTTAAAAGAATAATAAGTAGAATAGTTTAAATCTCTATATAATACAATAATAAAAAAATAAATAAAGTTTTAATTAAATATATTTAGTAAATTTTTATAATTAAATACATTAAATGCTAATGGCTTTATTAAAATAATATTATTAACTAATATTAAATGTTTTATCATATTATAATTTCCGATTTAAAAATCGGAAATTAATATAGGATTATACCGGTAGATATTATCATTTTAATATATTATATTAGTTCCAACGACGTGAAAAATTTCACATTTCGTATCTTAATATTTAATTAATAAAAATATATTATTATTAATATATAAAAATATTCAATTATGGATTTTAAACGATCAATATTTAATATCTCAGCGAACCAGAAATTGCAACCAGTTTCCAAAAAAAAATTGACACCCCCAAACTTCGTCAAGAAGTAGAGGCCACACTTCAAAAGGATCATGAGCGATAATTACATTAATTTAAATAAATATGAAGTCTAAATAGAAAATAGACCTACTTTTAAAAAATAATTGGAACTAGAAGTTAAATAATTTATTTTTCAATAATTTAACTAATTTAATTACATAGGGCAAGAGAAAGTAATATTAGAAATACTGTATACAATTTGAAATACTGTATAAATGCAGTGATTTGTTTTTTTAAATAACAAAAACCAAAATAAATTTCAAGAAATATATCCTTGAAATTTCTCTAATTAATTTGAATTGAAAAATATTTTGAAAATGAATTGGGAGTGAAGATTTGCAACCACAAGAATAATAGTTGAAAAAATCATAACAAATTTTTTTCTAAATATAACCCAAATTAACAGAAACTATTATTTGAGTTATTTATCATATTGATAATTTGTTTAAATTTTAATGAATTTTATTCTGTAAGAGAAGCCTATCAAGTCAAGAGATCCTTTTATGAAAAACAAAAAACAAAAAAAAAAAACATAAGACTGTTATGTTACCTATGCTCTAGTGAAGTTTTAGTATTTTAAGCAAAAATAAAATAAAAATTCCAGTATCAAACAAAAAAATAAACAAAATTTAATATAGCATTAGCTTCTGGCCCAAAAGGCAAGGGTTTGCATCCCGTACCAGGCCAGAAATTTAGATCAATTCAATTGTATACCAATCAATTGAAATTGGCCTCAGATGCTGAAAAAAGACCTTAAACAGAAATCAAAAAAACCAAAAGGAAAATTCAGATTCTGAGGCCTCATAGATTTCATCAATATTTATTTAAGAATTATTAATTATATAAAAATATCAGTGTATTTAAATTTAAATTAAAAAAATTTATAAATTTTTTAAAATAATATTTTATCAAAAAAAAAAAAAAAATTATAGCTCTCTTAATATTAGGGCTCTTTTAAGGTCTGTTTACATTAACCCACGATCAGCCACTGGCCTACGAGTTATAAAATTTTCAAATAACCAAGATAGGAAAGATTATATCTTATAATCTAAAAGTAAAGTGAAATTATAATAAAATAAATAAATAATCTAATTTTAGTAGTTTCAAAAATTGCAGGGGAATATCCATTTTAAGGTAAACCTTAAGACCACCGTAAATGGTTGCCATACGCAAGGACCAAAAGCCAGGACGACCTTAGCTTAAAATACTGTCCCTCACTGTACCTAGTCTTAGGAACAAGACCTAAGACCTAGTCTTAGGTCTTAATAGATGGTCTATCAATTGTCTAAGGACAGAATGGATCGATTTCAGATGGACTCAAGAGATTTTGAGAAAAAAATCTCCCATAGAAATTAGAGGACCTTATCACTAGACATCGTCTAGAGCCGGTCTAAGATGAACTGGGTCTGCTAAACTTATGAACTAGCTGATTATTTTAATTTTTAACTCAAGGAGGAAAAATATATTTGCATATTAGAATTAGGATTTAGTTAATTTTATCTAATTTAATTATAAGAAGCAATCAATGCTAGAGGTCATCATTCTCTTATAAATTCGATCGTTTATGCATAAATAAAAAAAAAAAATTCAAAAATAAAATATTCTCACAGTGATTTATTTAAATTAGTTTTTCCAATAAAAATAGAAGCTATTTAAAAACTGTTTGCTAAAAATTGAATTAAGTACTTGCATGAAAATACTCGAATAAAAGCATCGCGAATAAGACAACAAGTGGCGGTGAAATATTCTTAAACAAGGAACATGACAATGCACTCAGGCAGGGCATTAGCATGCCATCATATATTGAATATAGATTAGTAATAAAACTGCCAATATTTTGATGAATCCATTTTAAAAACACTTTTAATTGAATCATAAACTAGGCAGGTTAAATACGTCCGATTGATAAAGTCTTGGCAGCTTGATTTCATTGATCATGAAAGAAAAAATTAACACAACACCATTCAAGTCAGTTTGAGTAAAAATTAAGGTACCATATCTAAAAACTAATTTGAAAAGGTAAAATAAAATTTATTAATAAACAATAAGATATCATAGTTAGTTATAAAAGCATATTCTATGATCAGATAAAGGAACATTTGAATTTTTGTTGATTGTCCCCTTCTCCTGAAAATTTCTTTGAAAAAGACAAGGAATTATTGACTTGAGGGCCCATTATCTGTGAAGAATTTGGCCAAAACAGGGACCAGTTATTGAAATTATTTTACCAAATTGTTATCCTTACATAAAACAGAAAAAAAGAATTAAAAGTATCAAAGAAAATTTTTAAAATAAAAATACCAAATCCTTTAAAAATGTGGAAGAACGTCATTGAATTTTAGGAATTAAAAAAATGATGGTTATTTAAATCACTTTTAGCTAGAAAATAGAGTTAAAAAATCTCTGAAACTATATACCTGTACAGAAGCAGTCGCAAAAATAAATTCCAGGTTAAAAAACAAAATATTTGTTTTTACTTTGCACCTTAACAACACCAGAAGGTAACGAGTAAACTTCCCTTCAAAAGTTGAATTAAAGAAAAAATTATAAATAAAAATTACTGTTAAAAAAATTTAGTGATTGGTGATGAAATTTTAGAAGAGAAAAGCTTGGCATTGTAGCTTGGGGTATGATATTGTAGTAATACCAAAATGAATTAGAGCCTATCTGAATCTATATTTTATTTTATAGCCTAAAAGCTTCAAAATTCAAGAAAATTCTCAATGTTGATTCAATTTATTGAGCTAAAAACGGATAGTTTTGATTTTCAAAATCTATAAGGCATCTCAAAAATATTAATAAAAAAAAATTGACATGGACATAAATCGAAATATACAAACAAGTAGGCTACTTGAAGAAGCAAGGCTAATGAAATATTGGAAACATTTTTTTTTTTATTCCACCTGGCTGAGTTAGATAAGTCCATCTTTCTGACATTAACTATTACAGCCATTAAGATAATTCAATATCATAATGGAGAGATGGAGATATCAGCCAAATTGGAATGCTCTAGGTCCAATAAAACTCCCAAAATAAGACGTTTCGGCCTGAATTTATTTGGTCATCATCAGTTATTGGAAATTATACACATAATGCAAGTGCACATGTGATCGAAACAGGATTTGTCAATAATATAATTTATTTGCTTCATACAAAATCATATGGCTCCTGTGCTCAAGATCAGAGATAATCTATCTCTGATCACCAAGATTTGGATACCAAATGGCTTAAATAAGAATGTCTGGACTCCCAAATACATATACTAGGGTATATTCAAATAACGGTTATCGTCAAGTCTTATATGGTCTGAGTTGCCGAAAAGACTGTGTGAATGTGTGTGTGTGAGTGAGAATGAGAAAAAGTGTGAGTGTTAAAAAAAAAAATTCAATTATATGTTTGAAACATCTTCAAATCTGGCAAAAAGTCTATATGAAAATGTCATAGAGAATTTTATACATTTTTAGAACCTTATTTTTATGTAATATATAAAAATATAGGTCTACATATATGCAATCTGATGATCAAACCTACAAATTTTGCCAGTTCTTAAGAGTAGTAAGTAGCACCTTCAATGAGAAAAAAATTAATTATTTCAATTATTAAAAGTTCACTAGCCTATTAATAAATGCTTTTCTTTTCTTCTCAAATTCTATTTCATCCTTTCAAATAAGCAATTCTTCAGCTTGGAATTATGTCTCCTTCACTTTATAAAATATTAACTTCTAATTTCAAAATTTCTTTCATTAGGCCGCATTTCGAATATGGTTGTGCCTTATTTGATAATGCGCCTAAATATATAATCAACAAGTTGGATGTTATTCAATGTAGACGTCTAACATTGTAAGACAGTGCATGGAAGCGAGAAGAACTTCTCCAACAAACGCACTTTTAACTGAAGCTAAAGAAATGCCTTTAGATATTAGAAGACGTTTTCTTTCTGGCAATCACGTGCTTAAGAAAATGAGAATGAATGATTTACTCATTTTGGAATCTACTTCTATTTAGAATTCACGATTATTTAATAAGAAAAACTTAAGGAAAGAGCCTTCGTCAATCGTTAAGACTATCCTTTATTAAGAGGGTACAATTTTAACAAATTTGATAAATATCCGATATTCTGTCGACAGTATAATACCCAAGTTCATGATACTAATCTCAATAGATTTCTCTTTTCAAAATATGATCCTAACATAAACGAACTTTTTTTGGAACACATCAATTCTAAGTACCCTAACTACTTAAATATTTACACAGATGGACAGAAAGGTTTGTCTGCAAAGGGTTTTGTATTTTGGTGCCCTGCATCTATTTACGCTAAATCATCCGAATGTTCCGTCTTTACAGCTAAATGTTCAGCTATTTTCAACTCTTTGTTATATTTCAAGAACTTAAGCACCCATGGACGATGCTTGATCTGCTCGGACTCGTTAAGCGCCTTGAACGCAATACGAGATTTTCCGAAAAATAAGAATACCTCGTATATAGTTTATATTATTGAAGAAATTCCATTTCGTAGTGCTTTCAATAGAGAGGTTTCACTCTTATGGGTTCCAGGTCACTCTGGTATAGAACATAATGAGAAGGCTGATCGCTTTGCTCAACTGGCAGCTCACCGTGAGGAATAGGACGATTTGCCAATGGATTTCAGAGATACTAGGAAAATCTTAAAGAATAATGCATATAATGATTGGCAGACGTTTTGGAATTTGAGTAGTAAAACCAGAGGGTCTCTTTTTTTTTTGATAGGTGCATAAGGTCCGAAGACCTATAATGACCAGTGGTCACATGCAGCCAGGAGGAATATAGTTTAAAAAATAAATAAATAAAAAAAGAAGAAGCATAAAAGGGGAACTCAACTGAAGCAACTGAGAAGATGCCTGTTGAGATTAGACTTGAAAGTCTGAAGATTATAGATTTTGGGAAAGATAGACGCAGAGAGCTTGTTCCAATCGCGGGAGGTCATTTATATGCTATTCCCCCTAACAATAAGATACCGACAAGACCTTGGTTTGCTGATGTTTAAATTTTCCGGAGGTTAATGGTACTGGTCAAACGACTAAGGTTGGGACACTCCATCACGCCTGTTTATCTTTATAGAATTGGTCGAAGAGCAAGCCCGGTATGTGATTGTGATAACCTCTCTCTCGATCATGTATATCTGGCCTGTGAGAGGAACAAGTTTAAAATTTATGTTTTATAACAAAATCAAGAAGAGTATTTGTTTTCAAACTAAAATGTCTTTGATTCAATTCCAAATGGATAATGAAATCATTTTTAAAATACCTCTTGAGACTCATTCATCTATTGGGAAGATCTGCGAGGTGTTTACAAGATTTGAATTAAGTTAACTTTGGTAATGGCCAAATTCTCTATGGGCGAAGTCGAAAGCTTAAAGGAGAATTTCAAAATTATTAAAAAAATGTTTTAGAAACTTTCAATTTTTAGGGAATATTTCTATAATAATATAGAAATATAATTTAATTTGATCTAAGTTCAAACATTCTAAAAATATTAATTTATAGAATTAAAATTGTATTCCTGGGAATATTTATTATTTTTCTCTCTATTTTGATAAAAAAATTTTAATATCAAACCAATATTAGAGTAGAAGATACTAATATTACTAAATATATGTTCTGTAAATTGAAATACGTGTTAATATTTCAAATCATCAACAGCAGGTTATTAATTTGTGATTCCATTATTCAATATACAGGTAATTCTTATATTAAAATATAATGGAATATAAACATGTTTTTATCTTATATTAACATTAAAAATCAAATAACGATTTCTTTTTTAAAATTTAAATTTCAAAATTTGAAATTTAAATTAATTATTTATTGTTAAGGGCAAGAAAGCTAAATTCTCAATAAAATTATATAAATAAATAAATAATCCAAGAGTCATAATTGACAGGAAAATTTTATATAAAAGTAAAATGAAACCAACTTCCTTTTAAGTCCAAATCACTTCATCTTAGTGATAGATATCTCGATCAAATAGTGATGTGAATAGGACTTACCACGAAGCTGGTTTTGTCTTTTTTTCCGAATCCCTTAATTTTTGTTATTTTTGTTTCATAATCTTCTAAATCCCCAAGTGGGATTAGACTTTTATAATATAAAGAGAATTAGGCGTATTTCGGTATACTTTGACGACTCCTTCCCCCCCCCTCCCCTCCTCAAAATAATCCTAAAGTATTTATATTTTAAAAATATTATAATAGTTTAATTTTATTTTAGTAATTAGCAATAATCCAAAAATTGTGTTTTTTTGTTGTTGTTGTTGGAATTCAATCAAACTCAAATCCCTAATTAATCATATAGAGTGAATTTAAACAATAAATGATTAACGATTAAATCAATATATTTTTCAATGATAGATAAAAAAATAAAATATTTGAGAATTTTAGGAAATTGCAGACATCACAAATATACATCACAGGATATTTCAAAACGACCAATAAAAATTTATTCATCCGTAAAACATAATTTCATAGCTAGAACAAATCTAGATTTCTGATTTTTTTTTCTCCTTCAAGACAATCAATATTTTTGTATTTCTTATATTTTTCATGTTTTGCTAAAAAATGAGATTTTTTTATTACATAAGTCAAAAAATTATATAGACAAAGATGTACCTTTGTACGTTTGTAGAATACAATGTTACAATACTGGCACAGCTAAAAAATTATTAATTTTGACTTTTGGGGAAATTTTTGAATCTAACCAATAGTAGTATTATGATTTCATTTTATTTAAAAATCAAATTTTTTTTTCATTAGCTTTTTAAAGTCATATTTATTCAATCAAAATTTGAAAATGTAAGTGCAGTAAAATAATTTCATATATAACCATTAAAATTTGAAAATAATTTTCTTTTTCTAATTTTAATATCTATTTTGACTTTATCCTGATACTAAAAATAAATTTTCAAACCTTAGTCAATTCTATATTTATACAGAGACGATATGATTTATGAATCTTAGTTTTCAAGTAACAACCTCAATTTTCCGACAAATTTAGCCACCATCTCCATGCTGTATGCCAATCCTAATTATGATTAACTAGAAAACGTTCGTGCTAGAAGTAGAATCGAGAATATCTCTCCCAGAGAGTTAAATTTGGACCTCTTATGCAAAATTTATTCAAAAATTTAGACTAATATTTGTATCCTTCATATTAACATTATCATCCTTCCAGAGGCGTACCGAGGAAGTTGGGGGCCTGGGGCGGAACTAGAAGAGGGGGCCTTATATTGAATTTTTTTCTTGGAGGGGGTGGTCATCTTTAAATATCCCTCTCCTCCATACACAAAAATATTTTTAAAATACCGTTATCCCTGAACCCCAAGGGCCCCGGGGCCTTTCAAAGGGAAATTTTCATTAAATTTTGTTTTTACTTGAGCCCTGAGGGCCCCGGGGCCTCTCAAACAGAAATTTTCATTAAATTTTGATTTTTTAACTAAATTTTTCGATTTTTATTTGAGCTCTGAAGGCCCCGGGGCCTCAAAAAGAGAAATCTTCATTAAATTTTGTTTTTGTGCCCTGAGGGCCCGGGTCTTCTCAAGAGAAATTTTCATTAAATTTTGATTTTTAACTAAATTTTTCGGTTTTTACTTGTGCCCTGAGGGCCCGGAGCCTCTCAAAGAGAAATTTTCATTAAATTTGATATTTTAACTAAATTTTCGGTTTTTATTTTTGCCCTGAAGGCCCCGGGGCCTCAAAGAGAAATTTTCATTAAATTTTGATTTTTTAACTAAATTTTTCGGTTTTTACTTGAGCCTGAGGGCCCCGGAGCCTCTCAAAGAGAAATTTTCATTAAATTTTGATTTTTTAACTAAATTTTAGGTTTTATTTGAGCCCTGAGGGCCCCGGGGCTTCTCAAAGAGAAATTTTCATTAAATTTTGATATTTTAACTAAATTTTAGGTTTTATTTGAGCTCTGAGGGCCCCGGGGCCTCTCAAAGAGAAATCTTCATTAAATTTTGTTTTTATTTGTGCCCTGAGGGCCCCGGGGCCTCTCAAAGAGAAATTTTTATTAAATTTTGATTTTTTAACTAAATTTTAGGTTTTATTTGAGCCCTGAGGGCCCCGGGGCTTCTCAAAGAGAAATTTTCATTAAATTTTGATATTTTAACTAAATTTTAGGTTTTATTTGAGCTCTGAGGGCCCCGGGGCCTCTCAAAGAGAAATCTTCATTAAATTTTGTTTTTACTTGTGCCCTGAGGGCCCCGGGGCCTCTCAAAGAGAAATTTTTATTAAATTTTGATTTTTTAACTAAATTTTTCGGTTTTTACTTGAGCCCTGAGGGCCCCGGGGCCTCTCAAAGAGAAATTTTCATTAAATTTTGATTTTTAACTAAATTTTTCGGTTTTTACCTGAGCCCTGAGGGCCCCGGGGCCTCAAAAAGAGAAATTTTCATTAAATTTTGATTTTTTTAACTAAATTTTTTGGTTTTTATTTGAGCCCTGAGGGCCCGGGGCCTCTCAAAGAGAAATTTTCGTTAAATTTTTTTTTTATAAATATATGGGGGCCTATGCCGGCTCGGGGCCTGGGGCGGACCGCCCCCCGCCCCCCCCTCGGTACGCCACTGCATCCTTCTCTTTTAAATATAATATTATCAATATTATTTTAGGAAACTTTGGTAAGGAATGGGGGGAATTTAAATCGAAAATAATTTCGTTTGTATAGGCTTATCTCTTTTAATCGAATATTGTAAAATCAGGATGTTTTAAAGCAAAAACGGATCTGGTCGTATGATGTCTCTACTTTTATGTATTAAAATGTAATCACTTCTGATGATGACAAGTAATTGTTGAAATACGTATTAAGTGTTAATTTTTAATTAATAAAACCTTCTGAAACAAATAACCTAGTGTTTAATTTGATTATTTAATTTTAATTTACTGGTCGCATTGCAAAAATCCGCATATAGACCTGCCTAGGAGCTGTTGTAAGCAGATGCGATGTAATTCTAGTATGCCTAGCTTTAAATGCTTTTTAGGTGCATAAAAACTGAGTGAATGACAAAAAAGAAATGAAGTTAATAAATTGTAGTTTTTTATTTTTTCCAAATAGGCTATTAGAGTGATTGCATCTCAATAAATTTTTTATTTAATACTCTCAAACAAAATAAACTATTCTCCGGTTCCTTCTTTATGTGGTGTATATGATCCAGCAGAAAATTCTTATCAGAAACTAGTATAATTTAAAAAATATCTGAGAATGGCCGCACAGCACACAACTTTCTCTTATCTTCAGTAATTGAAAGTTGTGTTCTGTACTTTTCACATTAGATTTTTGTCGACATACTGCATAATTGTTTCCAGCGGTATACTATAATTCAAGATGTAAATTTAATAAACAGAAAAAGTAGTCATATTTTAATAGCATGGCAACCATTTCTCCTATCTTTCCTATGAACTACATGAGTAACGTGTGCTTTTGAGGGCAAAATGAGAATATATATTTTAAAGATCATCTAAAAAATAAGAGATTCATAAATTTTATTCAACAAAATTTCGGGAAAATCGAAAACTAAAAAAGTACATCAGTAAAATACTTGTACTCTTTGGTGTATATTAGTGGTTCCCAACCTTTTTTCAGGCCAAAAAAAAAATGTGGGGGTGGTAAAAAAAAAAAGATCGCCCCTTTCTGGAGGTTGTCTAATACCTATCGCCCCCATTTCATTTATCTCTACCCAGATCTTTTAAACAATTCTAATGTAATAAATCTTAATTTTAAGAGTTAACAAAAAAAAAACAAAAACAGCAAGATACATACAAAGGAATAGGAAAAGAAAAAACAACTAATCTTAATTCTAATGAAAAATAAAAGTGACCTCTCGATTATGAAAATAGTTTATATATTCACACTAAAGTATATTTAATTCATTCGACCTCGAAATACTAGAGTCTTCAAGTAAATGTAAAAATGGTTAAAACGTTGCTATACTGCATGAAACGACCTGACTGAATTGACATCATTTTTGTATGTCTCTTGTGTTTTTTGTTTTTGTTTTTTGTTTTGTTAAGATTTATTACAACTAAAATTGTTTTGTCGCCTGATGAAGAGTGCGATCGCCCCTCGATAACGTCGACAAAAAATCGCCACTTTTGGTTTATCGCCTTGGCTGCCCTTGTAACGCATCCTCATATCATATTATCCAGCCATTTCAAGAAACAACTAATTAAATATAAAATTTTAACCTCCTCACTCTTTTCGTTCTTGAGTTATTTTATTCACAGGCCCTAGAGAGACAGACAATTTTGCGGGACTCACTTTTTTGGACTCAGGGAACCTCAAAATGATTATATACATCAAACTCTTGACATCGAAATTTTGACATGAAACCAATACTTTCTCTCTATATATATTAACATATTAATATACATCTATATAAGAGAAAATAAAAGGGATAATTGCGAATATTCTATCATTTTAATAGTTGTATCTGATTTTGGAAATTTTTTGTAAGTTAGTTGTTCATTTTATAAGATTTACATTAAAAAATTGATTTAATTTATTTATTATATTTGTTTTGCCTTGTTATATTCCCTCAATACATTTCATACATAGAGAGAGAATATTACCCAAATCCTGAAGCACCCTCAATTATAAATTTTGGCTACGCCTACGGTTTATTAATAAAAAAAATTTGTTGCTTGAGATGTTTGTTGATACAAGGAAGAAGTACCCAGTCTCATTTCAAGTTACAATATGAATGTGGCATGGATGAACAAGGTCGAAGAAAATTAATAAAGAATGAAGATGATGAAAAATAGAACTTCATCTTGATCAAACGACCAGATCCTTCTCTTTTCAATGATATAGCATTAGAAATAAAAATGAAAGTAGTTACAACAAATAAAAATTTTTAAGCGTTTGTTAGGTGGAGGAGGAAACTTAGTATTTGATAATATAATAAATACTTATAAATTATATTGAAAAAAATAAATATGGATATCTTTTGTTATAGCTATAACAAAAAAATATTAAACAAAAAATTTTAGAATAGCTGCGAAACCAGTTTCTCTTACCTAACTTAGTAAACCCATTTTAGCTTGCAAATTTTTTTTTTTTAAATAAGAAATAATTTGAATGAAATCTCTTAAAAGCATATTGCTTGCTCTTTTCCAGTTTTCAAATAAATTACGAATAAAAAAAAAATAGATCCATTAAGATTTTGAAAAAAAAAAAATCAAGCGATTTGCATATTTTGGGGTGCAAAAACTGGGCTACAATAAAAATGTAAATTTGCCAAGCGGGACAAACGAATCGCAAATTCCAACCCACAACCTAAGATGATCTTGTCCAACCTGATATCACAATGAACCGGTTTCAATTTCGACATTGCCATTTATTTTTTTGCAATTTTTATATTCAGTTCACCGTTTATGTTCGAACAGTGCTTGACCTTGAAATCATGTATTAAAATTATAGAGAGAGATGGTGAAATTTTAGTGAAGTGAAATAAATAGTGAATTATTGAAGTGTGAGTGTTTGTGTGATTTAATTGAATTATTAAAGAATGAAACTACAATGGATGAGCTACGTACGTCACGAAAATACGAGTGGAGTCGACTTTGATTGGTATATTAATTTTATTTAGAAGTTATTAATTAATAACACTTGTTGATAAATCGATAATCTATTCTTCATCATTGAGGCTGAAAATTAATTATAAGGATAAAAATTTTATATTAATACTTAACAAACTAGAGGGGGAGGGGGAGGGGGAAGCGTTTCAAGTCTTCAAAAGTTTTTCTATGTATTTGCTTATTATTATTAAATTAAAATAAAAAAATTTAATATAAAGCTTTATAATATAAACTAATCAAGAATAATTATATATTCAAGGGGGAAAGGGGGAGGGGTTCATAAATTTGAAAAATGGAACGACCTGAGGCCTACTGTACCTGAAGGAAGGAACGTTAAAATATTACAAAATAAAAAGATACTAATATTGAGAAGCCTTATAAGTTCTTAACCTTACTAGCCCATAATTTGAATGAAAAAAATTCACTCAATATTAACAAAAAAATAAATATAGACCCGTCTATAGTCTAAACTATTTTAAAATGTTAAATTTTTAAACATCTTATGCACACTTGCACCAATATATCTTATATCTTAAGCTCGCCTTGAGCCTTCCATAACCTAAAAAGCAAAATGTGGCATTTTAACTATTCAACTATTTATATACAGAATATGCCCTCGGGCTTGGCGTAGTTGGTAGCGCACCTGCCTTGTATACCAAGGGTCGGGGGTTCGAATCCCAGGCAGGCCGATGATTTTATTTAAACCATTTGGATACCAAATGGTTTAAATAAGAATGTCTGGACCCACAATAAATCAGTATATATTAATAACATACGAGTATCGTTAAAAGTCTTAAATGACCTAAGTTGCCGAAAAGACTGTGTGAATGTGAATGTTTAAAAAAAATTTTAGGCTATATAGAATAAATATATTTTTTTGAAATAAATATATCTTATTGTTATTTATACGATGGACGCACAAATAGAGGATCTCAAGACTCGATTTCCTGATTTCAATTTCAATTGTAATATGTAAGACGAGCTTAAGATCTAAGATGTGATGGTGAAAACGTGCATTAGTTGTTTACAGCAAAGAAATGAATTCTATAGGACATGAGTCATACACTGATATGTTTTTATTCTTTATTGGGATAAAAACAATATCTATACCTAAAAATATTATTCTGAAGGGGGTCTGCGGTGGTTTTAATAAGATAATTAAATAAAAAAATATAGATAGAGAGACTACAGAAAATAAAGTAACTTTGTAAAGCTTATATGGCCACTTCCAAAGGTCTGATATGTCTCTGGAGGCCTACCTCTGATAAATTAATCCACTTTGTGAACTTATATGCAGAATTGAAATACGTAAATTATTAAAATGTAAAAAATTCTTTTAACGGGACATATCTATAAAGTCTCCATGTTTTAAAAAATTCCTATTTCAAGATTTGAAATAAATGAAAAAATAAAGCACTCCTGGGATTTGAGTCCCTGTCAGTAAACTACGAGCAAATATAGATACAGAGCCTTATTTTTTCATTTTAGATACTTTCTAAAAAAAAAAAAAAAAAAAATAAGTTTGTTTAGGCTATAATTTTAATTGAGAAATATGAAAATAAGCTGATTAATAAAAGGGGAAACTCAAAACACTCCCTCATTTTGATAAACAAAAAAAAAAAAAAAAAAAGCAACAACAACCAACATTTAAAATAAAAATTTATAAGTTGAAAATGGAAACGCCTCATTTTTGACTGTATTTATAAAAATATTTTATTTCATAAGACTGGGACCCACGGGAATCGAACCCAGGATCTCCAGCCTTTCCCGGGTATAAAGTGCTATCCATGCCAAGCAACCGGAGCCTCGATCTGGGGGGGGCTTGGCCCATCAACAAAAAACAGTCTTGTTAAATATATCTATGACTAGTTAAGTATACCGTATTATTCAAATATATAGATCTCGAAAAATATTTAAAAATATTTTATTTTCATTTTCTAAATGAGAATTTTTTCTTCTCTCATATGATTTTGGTCTAACTTTATAAGAAATGTGTATCTTTTACCTCATAATTGCATACTAAAATTCTTTGATTCTCGGTAATCAAAGTTTCCAGTTCTAATAGTTCTGTAAACAATAGATTTGAAAAAAACCAATAAGTAATTATGCTTCTTGCAAAACAAATTCCAAATCTGTTCTTCGAATGAAGAAGTATAAGTCAAAATAATCTCAGCTTGCTGGCAAAAATTCATAATGAATTTATATGAAAAAAATATAAAAATTGAAAATTTCATAGAATGTTATAATTTTTCTTTGTTATAGACGTCAGTTATGATATTTAAAATCTAATGTTTATTTAAATTAGATTTATTGATAAGTTACATATAAACTCTCGCTCAGAGGGGGTGGTTTGAAGATGGAGGTGGTTTAACCCCAAAATCAGAAAATCAGAATAGCTACTGATCTAACAGTAAGAGAGAAAATATACATATAATAATATGAATTTCAATATCTTTGATTATTTTTATAAATGAATTATTATATAGATCATAATATCAATTTAATTTACCTTCTCCAAAAATCCTGAGAGCTTATAAATCTAAATATATTATTGATCTCCATAATAAATTAAATAATTTTATTCCACTTATCTTCTCCTCCCTTTTCCTCTTTAATAAGCTATAATATAAAAAAAAATTCAAAAAGAAAAAATATATATATATTGAAATTTAATTACTGGTATTAACAAACCCGACTAAAAAGGAATCATCATTTCGCTTGACGATGATATAAAATAAAATTATTCGGTTGTCTCTAATTTATATTTTGCTTTATCTTGAATTTTTCCCGGGAAAAAAAAAGAGTTATTCATTTCAAGTTGGCTGTTTCATTAAGTTAATAATATATAATAATATGATATAGAAATTAATCCTATTCAGTGAATAAATATAAGTTTTGGCTTTTTGATTAAAAATGATTCTACAGAATTTATATAACTCTAAAAACAATATGTCGAGGTTATTGTTCGCAAAAGGCCAAGAGAAAATAATTATGAATTCGGGTTGCAACTGCTGCTGGTCCTCTCCTTTTCAATAGGGCTATTCAAGGAGAGGATGTCACATGAAATAAAGCCTTGCTCTTGCCAGGAAAAAAAAGAAAAAACAGCCATTTGTATCCATCTAAATTAGCCAATGTTTTTTTCATTTGCTTTTTAAGATGATTTCAAACGATACTTGTAATATTGAATCTGAATGCGCGACGAGTTTCATTTGGACTAAAGAATTTTTCTTTTTAATTGAATTTGATGTGATTTAAAATTTAATTTACAAATAAATACAATTAAATAAATTTCGAAATATAGAAAATTTAATTTAAAAATACCCTATAATTTCATTAAAAGATTGAAAAATTTGGTAAAAAAATTGGCGAGTAATTATTTTTCTATTTATCTCGGGTTAGTAAAGGATTAGAATAATATTTTTATCGAAATTTTTTTTATTAAAGAATATTTAATCAAATATATAATTATTTTTTATCACTGTCAAAATTAATGAAGACTTTATCACCCGCGATATAATTTATTTTATGACTTTTGATTATAATCGATTATATATTTTGGTATTAGTAAAAATATCAAGTATTGACCAATTATTTATTCGCGTGGAAAATTAATCCTATGCTTTTTTATGGAAAAAATCTTGACATATTCGTACGAAAATAGGGGGAGGGAAAATATACTGGTTTGTAGAAGCGTGGAAAAACAACTGCTACTCAAAATGTGGCAGAAATATCTACTGATATTTGACACTCATCGTTTCTTTAAAATGATCAAAAAAAATTTAATAAACTATTTTTCTTAAAAATAAATTAATATAGAATAGAGAAATAATGACAAATGAAATATTTTTTCTTGATATATTGTTAAAAATAATCTATATATCAATCTACATATCATTCACTTTTTAACCTGGCTGTCATTTAAATCCCGAGGAAATATAAATTAAAAAAAAACTCAATACAAATAAAGAATTATTATTGTAATTGTGATTGTTAAGAGAAAAGAAAGAGATTGTTAAATAGAGTTGAAGAAGGACATAAAAATAAAATAAAAAATAATAATTATATTTTTATTATAATCATGTGTTGGCTTTCTCAAAAAATATTTCGAAAATATTATCAACCCCCTTCCTCCTCACAAAATTTAAGAAAAATGTAAAAATATAAAAAAAAATAAACAAGAAAAATTGGGTAAAATTTTCTATAGAAAAATACTGTAGAATATAAAACAAAAATACTTTCGAAAGAAGAAATTCTAAGCTCATTACGAAAAAAATTTTTTGATTAGAATTGGACATTTATATTCTTTTATTTTACTAACTTTTATATTTATTAATAATAATAATAATAATGAATTTATTGGAAATTCTAATTTTTCAGCCTAAAATTTTAAACCATTAATTTAAATAAAAAATTTCCGAATATTTTCATTTCAATTTATAAATCAAAAATAATAATGAAGTTTGACATTTTCCCATTCATTAAAAATATTATTTTAGGGAATTCAGGTATAAAACAAAAAAATAATAATAATAAAACAACAAAATTCCTATTTTTAAAATTTAATCTACTTTAGAAACTTTTAATTATGACTGTATTAAAGAGGAATATATTTTTTATTATTATTTGGCAATATTATTATTTAAAAGGATTATTAAATAAAAATTTACTAGTTTGTAATTTTTAAAAATTTTTTATCTAATTTGGATGTGTTCCAATAATTTTAAATTACCTAAAAACGAAATACCATTAATGTGCTGTCGGAATTGATAAGCTTAAATATCTCTAACATTTAATATTAACAGGATCATTGTGGCAATAACAAAAATATTTAATTAGTAGCAAACAAATGATTAAATAATAGTAAGCTAAATGAGTGGCAGAGAAACAAATCAACTATTAATATTATAAATTGTTAGTTTCGAAATTTCAAAAAATAATATTTATTTATTATTCTAATTGTTTTTTACTATTCCAGTTTTTATTCTCCAAGAACCTATATTTAGATGAGTAAGTATAGCCTACTCTACTCATTTAACTATTAATACAAAATTTATTCTGAAATATATAGTAAATAGGCTATAATATGAAATATGAATCAAGGATATATTATGTTTGTTGGCCTATTATATATTTATTTGACAATCAAAAACACAACATAACTTTGAACATAGCCTACGTATAAATTAATTCTTTGACAAATAAAAATCAAAAAATTTCTTCGTGATTAAATATTTATTATAGATAATCAAAAAATTTGGTCCCATTTATTAAGTGTAGGTGAAGACTAGCATGTGGATCAAAAAATTTCAATCTTTCTCTAAATGAAGAGTTTAATATTTAAGCTCTTTATTCATTATTTTATTAATACAAATAATTGGTTCATTTTTTAAATCTTTTTGGCATCTAAGACCATATAGACTTTAAAAGATAAACAAATATAAATATTATAGAAAAATTAGAAAGTTGAAAGAGAAAATTGACCAAAATATGAAGTGGAAGTTTTCTTCTTTATAGAGCAGTTCTTTACGCCATCATTCAATAATGAATCCTAAAAACATTAAAAAAAAATCTTTTATTTTTTTGATAAAATTTTGCAAGAACCTGCTCTATAAAAAATAAACTTCCAATTTAAACATATTATGATACAAATTATCCAGGTTTATTTATTTAGACCATTTGGTATCCAAATGAATTAAATAATTAATTAATTTAACAGTTATTTATGGAAAACGAAATAAGGATAGAGAAGCTTCGAGAAATTAAATTAAAATATTTAAATTTTCGGACGCAAGTTTTTCAAGTTCAAAAATGGTTAAAAATTACACCTAAGTGTATAGATAAAATGAATTTTATTTTTACAATATTTTCCATAAGGAATTAATTCATATGTTACAAGTTATGTTTTTGATTGTCACATAATTTCCATAATATTTCCTATTATCGATTATTTACGATACTTGGATATTAAAAGGTCGTAAAGAACAAAATATCAAAAATGAGTTAGTTATATATACCGAAATGTTCAGCTTTTTGAGATTTACAAAACAGTCTAATTAAAATTGTGCTGTCTTAAAAAAAGTGTTTTTTACTTCAATAAATTTTTTTTCAGATATTTGAGAAATCATAGGAATTTATTAGGGTATAATGTTTTTCAAACTAATACTGCGCAAATTTGTCAAAAGGCATTAGAAATTCTGAGAAGTGTCTTTCAATAACTAAAATAGTACTAAAGTCAAAAAAGTCATGAGGGAAATTTTTTTTTTTGTTTTTTTTTGTTTTTGGCTCTCCTGAAAAGTAGTATTTTGTTCTTTACGACCTTTTAATTTCCAAGTATCGATATAATAAATTTTATATTAATTCATTCATTTATTGAAACAGTTTTTTACTTTGTTTTTAAGTTTGATCTCAAATTTATATATATAACATAATAATACTAAATTGTAATTTTTGAAATTGAGGAAGTGTGAGAAATTCGCTCGAAACGTCGTTCGAATCTATCATCATTAATGGATTTATTATTTTAAAAAAAATAAAGTTCAAAAAGAAATAAATATAAAGAAAAAATTTAGAAAATACTTAGGTCTATATAAAAAAATTTCGAGTTCCCTACCAGAAAAATAAAAAATTCCAATAGAAATTAATTTGCAGAGGTAGGAGGTTTTATTTTATAATTATCTTAACCTATTGGATTTTAAATTCATATTTCTTAAAAATAAATATTATTTATTTGGGGGATAAAATTGTTTGATTTGTTATAGGGCATATAGTAGTAGAAAAATTATAAATAAAACGGAAACCCTTTTATTTAATCTTAGAATAAATTAAGATTTTTTTATTAATGTGTTCTCTTTAAGGGATTATTTTTTTTTTAAATCTTTATATATTTAAATATGTGAAATATTATAGCGTATTAAGGAGGATTTATTTTATTTTGTTGATTGAAAAAATATTGAGGGTAATTAAAATTTTCATTTTTTTGTCTTTTTAAAATAAGTTATCGTCGTTTTTTTATTTTCTCGAAGATAAATCTTATCATTTATAAACCTCTCTTGAAATTCATGAATTAAAATTATTTTTCTGCAAAAAGGAAAATTAATCTTCATTTGAAGAAGTATTTGAAAAATGAACATATAAAACAAATAACGCGCATACAAATCTCCAAGTAGATGATCAGCTTATTTTGGTTGTTGACTTTTAAACGGTCTCTTTTAATTTCATATTTCATTCAACATTTGATCTGAACCTCGAGGACTCGACACTTGCCATATTTGCTTTCCCTCAAGTCAATAAGACTAAAAGAGAATAAATCGAGAATATAACTCGTGTGGTTTCAAAAATATCTGCCTTAAAGTGAGAAATGGGGCTTTAAAAAAACACGCTATCCAATTCTCAAGTGTAAAAGTTTATTCTACTTGAAAAGATTTTGATTTTTCTAATCCAATAAGTAACAAATTTATCAATCGTTTCGAGATTAGAAATTTAATTGAAATTGGAGAGAGAGAATGAGAGATTTCCAGCAGAAAAAAAGTGATTTGTTTCAAGAATGTATGTTAGTAATTATTTCTTTTTTTTTCACTTGTGGAACTTTTTTAAATACTTGTCTAAATTAATTGGCTATTTCGGAGCACCAATGATGAGCGATCGAAGGGAAATGAAATAAATAGGAGTCACGTGAAAAGAGGAGACAAGATGGTCGCCGATTCGGCGGCGATCCGTGAACGCCGATAATTAAATTTATAAACAAAAAGCTTCCAATTTGGATGTCGCTAGTGTGGCGCCCGAAATGGAAATTTATTCTCTCAGATACGACGTCCCGCGATATATTATTTACGTATTTCCTCCTTTGACACTCTCTCTGGCACACAAGCTCACTTCAATCGATTTAAATTCTTTTTTTATTGTATTCTATTTATTTTTTTCAAAGTCAGAGTGGTTTAGAAATACCAATTATTTCCAATTCTTAAACCGCATATTTTATTTTTTTTTTTTATCAATATTAAACATACATACCATGATAGAAATATTTATTTTATTCCTTTTATTGGACAACTTCTCGATGGTATTATAAAAAAAAAGAAGCAAGAAAATCACTTTAACACAATATGTTTTAATTGATAATGGCTTTAAAGCTCCAAATCCTAAATTTACATATTAGAGAGAAAATAAACGATAAATTTATGTATGCTTTTTAAGAATATTTGTATTAACATGATAATGGATAAGGTATTTTTCCTAGATTTTGCAAAATAATTGGACGTGGAAGATAGAAATTAATTTTTCGACATGACGGAGTTTTTTTAATCAAGCAACCGACACAAAATGTAAATTGTGTTTATATTTCGCGGTGTCACGTGACTCGTTGCGCGCGCAGTCATTGGCTCTTGCCTTCGGACGTGACGTTGCTTAATTATCAAAATATTAAAAATAACCAAAATTTCATTTACGTATTCGCTCGTTCCTCCCCCATTGCGTTGACAAGCAAACTTTATATAGTCTAATGGCGTTCAATTTAGTAATAAAAAAATATAATCATATTAACAACAATACTTGCTTTCTTAATAACATGAACAATAAAATGTTAAGATAACAAAATGAAAGGTGATTAAAAATTAAAATATATATCGCAAAAGAGAAACGGGTATCGATTCAATAAGTGAAGGGGAGTGGGGCCCATACTGTGTGACCTTAGACGGGTTTTGACCCCTGGTCAAAAATACAATTGCAAAAACGCAAATATCGTTGAAATAAAAAAATACCCTTGTGAATTTTAAACACCTGAACCAGTTTTTTTGGAATAAGGCATGAGGTGGTGGTGGGGGATAGAAGAGGAGGCCTGGATTTGCAATTCTAAAGAAAAGATGAGTCGCTGGTGAGCGTGGGATATTTCATCCCAGGTCCAGGGGACTTGTGCCTGCATAAGACAAAAACAACGTTCAATGGGGGCAGGAGAAGGATTTACGAGTCCAGTGGGATCTCGAGGGGATTTCCGGGGACTACAAGCACTCATTCAAGAAGAGTGTCCCCTGGGGGTGGAATCCATATGCTGGAGTACTTTCACTGGGCGGAGACCGTCACCATTTTTATTATCAAGCAGAAAGAGTGCATCAATACCGATATCTGATGAAATATTTATCGGATGACACCGGTGGGCACTATTGAGGTGAAAAAAAGATGGAAAGAGAGAACCAATAGGCCGATAGCAATAGCAGCCTCGGGATGCTTGGTCGGAATCTGGATGCTGCACCCCTTCCCTTCCAAGACAAGATCATCTTGATGCATCGTTTGAATAAGTGCCTTTTCTGCTCCCCAAAGGTAAGGGTCAGGGTGCAAGGGGTGCTGCTCTCTGACCCTGTGAACCTAGGCTCAGGTGAATGCAGTGCGCGACCTCAGGGTCAAATCTTGAATTCGTTAAATGTCCCCACTTCTTCTTAGAGTTGATTGTATGAAAGTGAGAAAAAAATTGTCATGGGATATAGAAGAATAAATTTATATTTATCTATTAGACTAGAATTATGCGATTCATTGAACAGATTAAAATAATAATCAACTTCATTATCGTTTTGTATATACCTAGTATACTAATGTTGCAAATTGCTTCTTATTTTCATCCTAGAATACTCTAGAATCTAGAATACTCTAGGATCTATGATTCGGATCTATCCTTTTGTCAATTTTTAGATACTAAGTAATATAAAGAGCTGGAAAAATACAATTATTTTATTCAATCAACAATATGTTATTTTAAGGGTATTTTATGGCTGGCTGTATCAGGAATCTAAGGTAGAAGAAAAAGCAAAAAATATATTTCTTTATTATTTTTATTAATAAAAATAAATTTGGGCTAAGGAGAGAAACAACACAAAATTTTGAAAGTCTTTACACTACAAGAGATACTAAAACTCTTAATAAAAAGTTTTTTTTTTTATTTTTTAACAAATAAGAACTAAGTCATAGACTAGCAATTCCAGGATCAGAAGATGAGCTACATTAGTTTAGTAGTTGCAAAAATAAATTTGCTAATTGTTTTTTCTGCCTAAATGAAAAAATAAGATGGTGTTTTTGAGAAATTTGAATTTCTTTAAATAAGTTTGACAACTGCTGGTTGGCTTAGGCCGATGAGAGATGTTGAGAATCAAACCTATCCCTAAATAATAAATAATTGTAGAAGATAGTAGAATGATAACCACAAATGAACATTTTTTGAAGTGCGAGAAATAGAATCAAAAATCATATCGCATTTCAAAAAATTTCCCTCCTTGCAAAATGTCAATCTTATTATTTTCAAAATGAAATCTTCCAGAGAAGCTAAATTTTTGGTTCTTTACTCATTTTTTAGTTAAATTATTTCTAGCTTCAATAAAAAAAAATATAAATTTCGAAAATATTCATGTTGAATATCCATCCATAAAAAACTAAAGAGTTTAGACTTTCTTTGGAACTTTTATGTTCTACGAGTATATAAAGAGCTTTTGCATGAAAATTTGAAAATTTGAACAATACATTGATTTATTTTTTGGCTAAAAATTTCTTTTTATAATAAGAAAAAAAAAATGGCCTTCTCCCCTCCAAGAAAAAAATGAAATTTTGTTATCCTTTTAAAAAAAAAATCATATCACAAAATTGTAATAAGGCTACACATCAAAAATTTAAATATATATTTTAATATATTATTATGTCCTGCTTATTGATGTAGTTTTCTTTGAACTCAAAAGCCTGATAGAAAAAATAAGCTTCCTTTTAACACAAAGGGCTTTTCAAAATTTGAGCTTATTTATAAAAAAACAATAATAACAACAAATTTCATCTAAAATGTATTATATCAATACATGTTTGTTCTAAATGGATAATATTAAAATTTAGAAAATTATTTCAAATTAGGATATTTACCGTACATTAACATATTCTATTTTAAAAATTCATTAAATTCAACAACCTGGAAATTTTGTACCTTTCCTATAAACTAGAGGGAAGAGAGTAAAATTTCTTTTTTTATTTGTAATAGAAATAAATGATAATGAAAATATTTATATTATTCAGTATTATTGTTAATTTTCGAAAAAATATCCTATATATGAGAGAGGGGTTAACTACTAGAAGATAGAGGCCTCTATCTTTCTATGTTCTTTTCTTTAAAGTAGCTACTGTATATGTGAGCGTCCACATGAAAAGGTACCAAATCTTCAACGGGGTCAAAATTAGTTTTTATGCTTTCTGTACAGAAGCAAGCCGGCATTTTTAGAATTTATTTATCATTTTTTGTTTCGAAGATATGAATTTTTAAAATTTTGGTTATGAAAAACCTAGTTTTGAGAAAAATGAGTTTAATGTTTGTTTTTTCAATTTTTTGACATAAAATACATAGATTCTGATGAATCGATATTTCATCATGAAGAACTAGAGAATCGGAATCAGTAATAAAAATTTTTTTTTAGTAAATTGGCTCTCCTGAAAATTTAGGTACTTTTCAGGGACTGTCACATATATAAAGGGCGAAAGGTATAAAAAATTTATCCTATTAAATTTACTCATAACTTTTCATTTAATTCGAAGTCTAAGTCTATGGATAAATCTTAGCTCGGGTAATTCGTGATTACTATCCATGTATTGGCAGCTCCTCAAATAATTGAATTAATATTTTGAAATAAATATAAATGAATAAAAATTTGTTTATTTGAAATCCAAATTAAAAATTTTTAGAAAACCAAATAATGAACCGAAAAATTTTTGTAATAACCAACGTATTTATTATTTATTATTCAATTATACATAAATCTCTTTTGATTAAATATTAACTTTATTTTTATCTAAAATTTTATATGAACCCTTTTATAATATTGATAATTAATGAAGAAATTTTTTAATATTCTAAATTATCATATATTTTTGATATAAATCTAATATTTTATGAACAAAAGGAATTTTTTATATATTCGCCAGTAAAATAATACCTTTCAAAGAAGTAGATATAATTTTATTATTATATTTTCATTTGATATTTTATTCAACACTATAAGCTTAGTCCAAAATTTAAATTAGCAAATCTAAAATGATCTGACGGTTAATAAATTATTCTAAATTTTCTTTTTTTTATTTTATTTTATTTTTTTTGGTAAAAACCTTTCTGGTTAAATAATGAACCCTCAAAAACTTTATGATTAACATACAGATTATTTAAAATAATTTATGACAAGTCCATTTTTCCGGGGGAATATTTTTATTTGATATATCAAAGTGGAATTTTTTTTTTTTGTAGATTATTTTTATCTTAAATTTCATTTTCGAAATGCCCGAGGATTTTTTTTTTTTCAAATCATTACTATTGCACTCACTTTGAATATTTGCAAAAATGATAGCTATATATTTCCCTTGACAATTTTTTTTATATTTCTTTTAGTTAAAAAAAAAAGTATCCAATCTTGCTTTTCGCATGGCCGGAGCTCTTGTCTATTATGAAAGTGAGCAAATTTCATTTATATAAATAGACAGCTGGTTTTTTTTTGCAAGTGTCCACTCCAAATAGACGGCTGTTGATTTTACCGAGCTTCTCACCGGAGTTGAGCCGCATTTTCCGCGTTTTCCGCCGGCCAAGTCTCCGCGTTTCCGGACGATTCTTGGATGCGCGCCGTCTGCAAAAATCGCAAATTCGCGGAACGTCGGGATGAAATAGACGACCGGAGATTTATTTACTATAATCACAACGATATTCTAAGCCCCTTAGAATTTGCACTGACATATTATTAAGAATTATCGTGGGGGAGAAAGAAAAATTATTGTTATTGAAAATATTATTGATTTCTAAAGAAGGAAAAATTATTAATGAATTAGTAACTTTAAATAAATGAGAGTTATAATTCATTATGTAAATAATTTTTTTTTGTCTCTTTGGTCATAAAAACATTAAAAAATTCAATATGTATTTTATTTTTATGATACACTCTTATTTATTCAAATCAACTGATATCCAGTTGATTTGGATTCATTTTTTTATCGGTTTAAACTATAAACGAACTTTTGATACCAAATTGAGTCAAGAATCTTACCTTCGGAGGAGCTATTCTATTTTTTTTAAATTTATTAATAAAAATTTAAATAAATTAAATATTTTACTAGATTTCTTTTAAGTGAAAGTATTTGGATCTTTATATAGTTCCTTAAAGATTTTTTCGGCATCTGAGGCCTTAATATAAATTTTATTTCTCAGTGAGAACAATGATTAGATCTTAGATCATTGAGCAAGAGTTTCTTCTTTACCTCTTACTATTACCGTTAACATTAGTAAATGCATGCATTAACTAGTAAGTGTATGCATTTACCAAATTCAAAATTATAAATATTTGTTTATACTCAATCTCAATAAAAAAATGGGGGGGGGGGGGCGTGAGATATTGATATGAGCTCCAAGGGGATCGCGACTTCAAAAATTTAAGAAGTACTGGCCTAGACCACTTAATTTGAAAAGATAATTCAAAAACTAAAGGAACTTAGCCTATTTGGAAATTATTTTAAAATTTATATTTTGAATAAAATTATTTGAAATAATTATAATTAAAAAGATGAATTAAAACTAGAAAAGAATCTATGCAGGCCGATAAAAATTTATTTCAATCATTTAGATACCAAGACTGATTAAGTATCGTAATATTTATTGATATACGTGTCGTTTAAAGTCTATATGGCCTAAGATGCCGAAAATACTTAAAAAAAAGTACCTTAATCAACAATTAATACTACCATAGCTATCTTACAAATAATTCAATACAAACAAAACATTATCTTCCTCATCTTTGGAAAATAGTAAATAATTTTTGATTGTAGGCCTATATAATAAAAATAAAAAAAAATATTTAAAATTGAATTTTATTAAAAAAATTGACAAATATTTTCAAAGAAAAAAATATTTTGAATTTAAAATTACCTGATAATTATTATAGCTGGATAGAAGATAAATCTATAAATCTACTTTTCTCCACATCTACTAAGATTCTTTTCTCCACTGATAATTATTGTTTATTGCGATTTGGTCATCTGGATACCCCAACTATAAAATATTTTTCGAAAAAGTATAAAAACAACCTTCACATACTATTTATAATTTTAGAAAATGGAAGAATATTGAGATATATGGATAAATCACTCCGATGATGATATAGAAAGTGTCAAAAATTGTTTTATTTGTATACGTTTCAGGGACTAAACATCTTACATCTTCAGGACATAGGTGTTAAAAAATTTACTTCAATGGTGGTTCAGTGAATAGTCAGACACTGTATCCAGTATATTGTAAAATATCCACTCTTCTTTATCCTAAAAACTGTAGGAGACAAATTTTGTAACATCTTTGTCCTGGATAAGACGTTTAGTCACTCCAAAAAAATTTTGAACCTAAAAAGAAATCTGCTTTTTATCTTCAACCTCTAATTTTAATTCGAAAAAATTTTAATCATTGGCTTTTATAAAAATTCAAAAATTTTAATCTTATATCTTAAATTTTAAGTTAATATTTTTTGTTATATATCAATTATTTCTAAATCAATGTTTTGAAAAACTATTTGAAGAAAGTGAATGAATTCTGGTTAATTACTCCCTCCAAATTAGGTTAGGTCTCGCTTGTATGTCACAAACATTATCTGTTGGTAATGGGGTAAATAATGCATTATCAACTGATATATGTCCCATATTCAATGATCGATACCAAGAGAATTCGGTGGATTTGTTTTGTGTCAATATCAAAATAATAATATTTTTGTTACTTTTTTTATGACTAAGCCTCTCTTTATTTATATACGGGAATATTGAAAAACAAATTTTTTTAATATATTATAGCCTGCTGTATTATATGAAAATTAATAAAAAAAAAAATAATAATTTTTGATAAAAATACTCATTCAAAATTAAATTTTTTAAATATATTAAATTAAAAATAAATTTAAAATAGCACACGTAGATTATACTAAAAATTTTCCCTGTAGTTATTTCCTATTATTTTATATTGCAATAATTACAGGTATAGTTTTTTTTTTTTATTAAAATATTTCATATTGAAATATTTTGCTAAAGGGAATATAATTTTTTTTTGAACGAGACATTCATATAAATTAAAAAAAAAGAATGATAAGAAATGGCATAGATTAAACCAAGAAGCCAAAATAAAGTAAAATCTTCTTATTTCTTCCTTTAGATTTCAAATAACTAAAAATTTGAATTTTTTTTTTTTGCCAAATTTAAAATTTGTGTTGCCTATACATTATCATGGTAAAAAATTTGGCTCTGAGAAAAATTTAATCAAAGTTTTTTTGTCTATGAAATGGACCAACCTAAATATATTGAATTAGATGATTTTTCTTTTATATATAATAATAAATTATAAATAATGCCTCAGAGTGAAATAATTATGAATGCTAAGATATTAATAATATCCTTACCCAATTGGTAAAATAAGATAAGGAGCTTGTAAAACGATACAGTGGAGGATCCAGAAAATACAATAGGGTGGAGTTTAGAAAATTTTTAAAAAAACATCATTAATAATAAATTATACTGAATCGTCTTATTTTTACTCTTTTCGACATCTTACGCCATTATACTGTACTTTCAAATAATTCATTATGAATTTGCAATTTTATTTACAAGTTTATGATATTTTATTTATTTATACCAGATTCATTTTGGTTTAAATAAATTTTTACTTTCTCTCAACTATCTTTATATATATAATTCTTCTGTACGTGTGTATGTGACTGAACTCCTCCTAAACGACTGAACCAATTATGATGAAATTTTCTGTGTATGTTTGTGAGAATCCCGGACAGGTTTTGTTTCACAAATAACAATAAGTTAATGAGTAATTAATCGTTAAAATAAGAAAAAAATAAAAATTGGAGGTGGGTTGCTATGGTAACAAAATATAAATTCCCATGTTTACGATTTTTTATTTATTTACATTTTGAATTCTAAAATATCGGCGTAAATTTTTTGTCTGTGTACCGGGAGAGTCCCGGAAAGGATATGATTCACAAAAATCTTAAGTTCATGAATAATTAACCGTTAAAATAACCTCTATATATAAAAATGAAAAGGCAAAATGTATGTACCCGTATGTATATAAGTAAGCGAGCAAAGGGGGTCCAGGGGGCGCAGCCCGCTAGAGGAAAGCCCCGCCGAAGGCGGGGCTTCCGTCTAGTATATTATAATATACGCCTATATAGAGTAAAAGCATGCATTCCTGCCAACAATTCGATGCCAAGATTGATGAAAATACACATTTTGAGACCTAGTGAGTCCACAAAAGTGAATCCCGCAAACTGGTCTCTTTGTTTTTGAGTGTCTGCCTGTGACCAAAATAAAGCAAGAAAGAACTGAGCAACGAGGTTGAAATTTTATTTAGACAAAAATTTTATATTTAAGTTATGTACCCATCTGAGACGCGAAAATAAGTTTTTAATTAAAATCGGTCAAATAGTACTTTAATGAAGTACTTTTTCAGTTTTCTCAAAATTCGCTCTAACGATTCTTAAATCAATTACTATATTTTTAAGATGCTCTTTAATATGTTTATCCTTATTTTGCCCCCAAAATAGTTTGAAGCACACTTTAATCTTGTACTTCATAGGCCATGATAACGAAATATAAATATTTTCCTTTGTTTATAAATCTTCTATCTTGTATTCAAATGTAGGCTACTACCGGAAACTAAGTGCCCGTTTGCACCATCACATCTTAGATCTTAAGCTCGTCTTACATCTTACAAGTGAATTTGAAATCAGGAAATCGGGTCTAGAGGTTCATTATTTGGGCCTCCATCGTAAAAATATTAACAATAAGATATATTTACTTCAAAAAAATATATATTCTATATATAAATACTTGAATAGGTAAAATGCCATATTTCCCTTTTTCGGTTATGGAATGGCTCAAGGCAGAGCTTAAGATCTAAGATGTTTTAGTGCAAATGGGCATAAATACTGTATATGTGGACACACAAAATCTGGTGTGACAAGTATGGAACACAACTTTCAATTACTGAAGGTAAGGGAAAGTTATGTGCTGTGTGGCCCCAGATTTTTAATAAATATTGTTGCCCAACATACTGACAAATAAATATTTACAAGTTAAAAATTTACTATTACTTTTCTTTTAATTAATTAAATCTATTTGTCAGTATTATTTTATTTCAAACAACCAAAATAATGTTAATAATCAAAATCATCATCTATTCCTTATTTTATTAGTCTGGTAAAAGGAAGAATTACAAATTTTTATTATAAGATAGCCAAGGTAAAAATTCATCTTGTAGGCCTAGACGTAGATAACAAAGTGCCAGGTTGGGTTCAGCGGATTACTTGCAAATTCACCAAATGTGTACCTTAGTCGGTTTAAATAATTCAAGATTTTAATCTGTATTATTTATCATTATAAAAAAAAAACATTTAACGAAAAATTTCGCCAACCAAAATAGGTTTTGCTTAAATAAGAATAAAGGTAAAATTTTAATTAAGGAGGAGTTTAATGGCTCCTTTTTTCTTGCAGTTAGCCCTTCATTTTTCTTCCATTTCAAGCTTCATTTTGTAATGAGAAGTTGAATTATAAAACGCCCACAATATAAATATTTAAATGAAAATTATTTATTTATTTACAAATAAATTTAAAAATTTATAATATAAAAAATTCCCTAAAAAAACTTTTTTTAGGAGAAAATTTTAATATTTTATTTAATGAATATATATAAATTCAAAGATTTCTAATATAAAATTTAAATTAATAACTAGAGAGCTTAGAGAATTTTATTAAATATTAATTAAATATTTTACATATTTGAAAGTGTTTTGTAAAAAATAAAAATATTTTTAAAATCGAACTTTTGTAAAAAAAAAAAAAAAAATGATTGAAGGATAACATTCAATAATTAACTTTGAAAAATTAATTAATATTTGATTTATAATTATTGGCAATAGTTTAAAAACTTTTTCATTATTCTTTTTTTTGGGGGTAGAGGGGAAATTTTTTTTTTTTTACTTTTTCCGTTCAATCGTAATAAAATTATTTCAAACAAAAACAATTTCAAACTTATAATAAATTAAAAAATAAATAAAGTCAAATAGTGATATCATTAATATAATTAAATCAATATAAACTTATATATCGGTTAGGGAATTAATTTATTTCAAATCCTTTTCATTTTTTCGTGAAATTGAATTGAATAATATAAAACTTAAGATTATTATTGAATAAATATTTTATAATGAGAAATAATTAAGTTATAGGCCTATTTGATTGAACATTTTCCAAAAATAGTTTTGAAAATTTATATAACTGAAAATAATATTATTTTATTAAGACAAATCTGAATTTCCAAAATATTCTATTAAATATTAAGAGAAAAGTTTCAATAATATTATAATTTACTTATTGTTATTTTTGATAATTAAAGCAACAAAAATAATGTAAAGTAAGGTGTTTGTAAGTAAGGTGTTTATGAAAACTATATGAAATTTCTACAATAATTTTTTAGGCTATTTTTTTTTTTTAGATTGTTGCTTTATTGTAGAGATTACTTGTCCAAGAATAAGCAAGTGTAAGGCTTTTATAAAAAGAAAAAAAATTGTTTTACTGTTTTTTTTCTTTTTATAAAAGCCTGCTGAAAAATAATTAAGTTATAGGCCTATTTGATAGAAAAATTTTCTATATAGATTTGAAAATTTAGGCCTATATAATGGATAATAATATTTTTTTTTAAGTTTTCTAAGGAAAATTTGAATTTTCAAAATATTTGATTAAATATGAAAGAGAAATTCTTCGACAAGTAATCTCTACAATCAAGCAACAATCTTATTAATTCTCTCGTCTAGTTTCGGATCAAAATTAATTTTTTTTTTTTCAAATATGGAATTATTTATTCTTATTTCTCTATTATAATTTTAATTCATTTATTTTTAGTAATAAATTTTTTAGTTAAATTTAAAAAAAAGAAGAAAATAACGTGATTTTTACAATAATTAGCCGAATATAATGTAAATTGACACAAGGTAAATTAATGTATATGTTTATTTCTTAAGAATTTGAATAAATTTAGTAAAAAATGAAAGTAAATTTATTTTAGGGCGGATTCTGTGCGCTCAGTTTCCGACGGTCGCTGGCCTCCATTTTGTTTTCCTACCGGATTTTTTTCATTTAATTATAATCAATATCGTGCTTCTTTTAAATAAAATAAATTTAATATTAAAAAAAAATAAGTTTTTTTCAGTTTCTTATTAAAATGAATAGTTAATTTAAAAATTATTATTGAAATAAGGTATATTAGTGATATCAAATTACTTTAAATAATATTTGAACGTTTCTAAAATATAGTATTTGACGAGATAGTAGAATATTCAAATTCTTTTAATTTTAATAATATTAGATTAATAAATAATTTTTGAAATAGATTAACAAATTTGCTAAGAAAAAAATTACAAATAGACGGAAAAGAAGAGGTGAAACAGAACCAAGGCAAGAATATCCTTAAAAAGTGATTATGGAAAGATTTTTAGAAGAAAACAGTAGAGAAAACCTCTAGGCCTAAGACGTTAGTCACGCGGGAAAAATATCTAAAAATTAGGTATAATAAAATTTTGAAACAGCTTTCTTTATGAACCAAAATAAAGAAAAATACAGCTGAAAATTCAATTATGAAATCTTTATTGCCAATAAATTATCTTTGAGTCTCTGTATGTATTTCTATTTAAAATATCAATTATGAAAGTATATCTTTTTTTAATCAGTCAAGACGGAAGGCCTACGAGTGTAGTGGCCTTTGTATCTTAGAACATGAGCTTTACCTCTGTTAAAGGAACAGATAATATTTATTTCTGTTTTATTTTTACTCTGATTAAATTTTTCCGGAGAGGTTTTTTTTTTTAAATTTTTCCCAAAAAATTAATTACATAAACACTAACATTACTAAAAAATATTTGGTACTGTATATAAATAATAATTTTAAATAATTTCTATTAATATAAAAATATTAAATTTTTTTTATTTAAATTTATGAATAATAATAATTCCCGAATGCATAACCCTAGATATAAACATAATCATAACTATTCAAGGGCATTGGGTTGCAGGTCCTGATGGAGGGGGGAATAGTTCAATGGTAAATAGCATCTGTCAACAGACCCTCCCTAATAGTTTTTCTATTAGGGTCTCCCACCTGTTTCTGTTACCCTATTATAACTATTATCATAGACATAGTTACAGGTGATTTTGTTACCCTTAGATACATTCCATAGTGGAATTTAAAAAATAACTAAAATAAATTATAAAATTTTCTTTTATTAAGGCTAGGAATACGGTAAATTTTTTACTCAGTTGAACTGAACGATATATAAAAATTTAACAGCCTTAATTTTTCCTTCAGTAAGAGAAAGTTGTGTTCTGTGCTTGTCACACCAGATTTTTTGTGTCGACATATATTTAGTTTCCACCGATATATTAGATTCAAGATATAAAATTTATAAACATTGGAAAATATTTATATTTTGTTACGATGACAATTTCTCCTATCTTTCCTATGAAGAACAAGAGTAAAGTGTTCTTCAAAAGATTTCAATGGCAAAATGAAAATATAGATTTTAAAGAGCATCTAAAAAATAAATGCTTTTTGAATTTTAATCAAAATAGTTGAAGCAAATTTTGAAAAATTCAAAAAAACTGAAAAAGTACATCAGTAAAGTACTTTTTGATCAACAGCTTCGTGTCACGTCTCACGGGGATACCTAAAATAAATAGCTCAATTCCTTCATGATTAAAATTGGATACAGACACACAGACAGACAGACCAATTTTTGGGACCCATTTTTTGGACTCAGAGGACCTCAAAACGTTTATATCGATCAAAATCTTGACATCAAATTTTTGACTTTCTATATATAGGCTATAGGCTATATCAACACATATAAAGGTAAGAGAAAGTAAAAATTCTAATCTATTATTTATGAATAGGGAAAAAATTTTCTTGACTGAAATTTTGACCCTCTTAATTTATTGAATTAAACAACAATGTACCAGTATCTATTTAACAATCGAAAAATTTTATTATTAAACTTTCAGAGATTTTTTATCAGGAAAATAAAATAATATTTATACAGGTAGGAATCCCTTGGAGTAGAGACAAGTTTAGCATCCACGAAATAGAGTTTTGCTTTCGATCCTGAGTAATAAAACAATTTTTTACAAATTTATTTAAATACATTGTGGCCAAAGAAATATACAAGAATAGCGAGTTAGTTTTAATAAAAATGTGATCTAAAAATATTAATTTTTTCTAATAAATGAATCAATGATTAAAAAAATTAAATAAAAGAATAATTTATTTTTAAATAAATAAGAAATCACCTCACTGATTGAATATTAATTCTTCTCAATATGCCTAATGGAATTTTGAAGTGTTTTATTTCATATATTATGAAAATAATTGATAAGTCTTTAATAAAAAATAAAAAAAAAAGAAAGGAAAAGAAAAAAAAACATTTGAAAAAGCTTGAGAACAAATGCCAAGTTACTAAATGATTACAAAAATAAAAAAAAGGGTTTCTCATAAAGCCGTTTTCGCTCTTTGGGTTTAACTAGATATTATTGACGGAAATGTTTAAAAAAAGGATTTCGTGCTCCTAGCTTAAGAATATTTATATTCAAAGGATTTGCAAAAGAATTAAGTTGATCTTGAATTCAGAAGAATCTAAATTCATATAGGGATACAGTTGGCTTTTTTTTTATTTTTTTACATTTTCTAGCTGGAAAATTTTTCAATTAATTTTCATAACACATTTTCTAATTATACACATATCATTAATTAAATATCTTTAATTAAAACTGAACAGCGTAGATATTTTTTTTTTTAGAGCGCTTTGCAAAGTCATTTAATGAGCATTTTTTCGAATATAACTTTTTCTCTATGCATCATTGGAATTGTCTTTTGACCTCGCCTTTACCTTAACGAAGTCATCCCTAAATTATTTATTTTTAATTGCAAAAAAAAAGAAAAATTCAATCTAGAAAAAAATGTCTTAAAAAAATGAAAAATTTCATTGCAATCTGAGCTTGATATGTTTATAATATTGAATAGTTTTTTTTAATTATCTCTCTAATTATTGTAATATGAGAAATTATTAAAATCTTCCAAGAATTTCGACATGTGAAATTGAAAATTAGAAAAATCTTGTCCACGTTATAGTCAGAAGTTGGATAGGGAGAAAGACTGTCTTAGAGTAAGCTGTAAAAATCAGTCTTTGAAAGCGTCTGATTTTAAATTAATATATCTATCAGATAATAAAATAACTTTATGTATATCTGAATAAATGATTTTTTAAAATAAATGATTTTTTAAATTGAAAAAGAAAGATTAATTGCGTCTCTTCGATTTTGGTATATACCAGGTCTTTTGCAGGTAAGATAAGATCTATCTTACCTGCTGGCTTTTTGCAGGTAAGATAAGACCTATCTTACCTGCACAAAGACCTGGCCTAGACGGATCCAAAAGTGCCAATAAGGAAGAAAAAAGTTAGAAGCTAGATATTTCTTATAAAATCATAAGTTGAAAAAATATGATATATTTAAAACACTTGGAGATTATAAAATCAAAAGAAATTCAAAAAAACAGCCTTTTAATTCAAAAAATTACTTTCATTAAAGGTTTTGTTCTAAATTCAGGATTTTTCAGATTTTATTACAATAAAAAACTACAAAATCTTAATAAAAGACTGTGTTTGAATTTCCTTTGAGATTAACTTATATAATAAATATTCAACAATAAATAATAATTTCAAACGACAAACATTTTATTGATACCTAGAATATATAATAAAATTTAATTTTGATCAAAAGTCTTTAGTTTCAAAATATCTAATATAAAGTATAATTTTGCATTTCTAAGGTCAAAATTAATATATAAACATAGATATATAAATATATATATAATAAAAATGTTATGGAAGCTGTCAAAAGCAATTCAATAGATTATTGAATAATGTTATTTATTTAACTGTCAATAATACGATAAAATATATAAATACAATAATTCTGAATCAAATCAAAGCTAACATTTTTAAATATATTTTTTTCGGATATTATTTTTTTTTTATTGAAGAATAAAATCTTATATAAAAATATATTAAATGGAGGTTTTTCCATTATCAGGCATCCAAGAGGAGTTTCATTTTTTGTATTTCTTCTAATAATAAGCTTTGAATTCAAGTTAGAATTTGGAAAGAACAATCTCATATTTATGCCTGAAATAATAGAAATTTTTTTTCAATTTTTGAAAATATAATTTTATTTGTAAACATGTTAAATAGAATGGAAGTAAAAAATAGAAATGAATCATAATAAAGAAAAGTACAAGTTATTTTCAAAATATAGTCAAATCTTTCCATATTTTGATAAATTTATCGTAAAAATAAAAAATAAAATTTTGTAAGCAGAAAATATCTGTAGAAAATATTTAGATTTTAAACATAAATCGATTTTCATTAAAAATAAATTTGTGTACTAATGACATTCCATATTAATGAAAATTTGGAATGAGAATTATTTATTTATTTAAAAGGCATTTTGAATAAGACTAATCACGATAGCCTAAATCAGATAAGAATCAGGCTTAGAATTTTATTTTTTAGAAATTTGTTTCACAGAACTATAATAAAGCTTTTCTTATCTTTATATCTTTGTAACTGTTCAATCACTTTATCATAATTCATTTTTCTTAAGGTAATTTATTTATAGTAAAATATTATAAAGTTAGTTTCAAATATACCGTAAATGGATGAAGAATATTTTCTAAATATTCTATTATCTTCTTTTTCCTTTGAAAATTCTACACAAAAATTTTATATCTATAAAAAAAGTATCTATTGTGATTATAACTTGCGATAACATTTATAATGTGTTCAAATCTGAAAAGGCAAAAGCTTATTTTTAATTATTTTGTTATTAAATTTAATTATATTATATAAAACATGAAATTTCTGACAATTTTCGCAGTTTTATCTTTATAAGTCTGATATTTCTATAGCAACGAAATTGGATCAACTAATTCAACTTAATTATTTCCGTAGCTTTGATATGTAGAAGGCATCTCCATTTTTTTGCAATGTAAACAAAATTTTTGAGTGGCTTGGTACATAGAAAACATAAAAAATTTAATAAAATTCGTTTTAAAATATAAAACAAGCATGAGGAAACGATTTATTTCATTAGATAAACCATAAAATATAGAAGGGTGCCTTAACCATACAGAGAGATGCAAACTTTCGCAAACATTCATAAGAAGAGCCTGAATTAATATTTAGTTTCCAGTATACATTCATAATATGAACATAATATAATAGTATGAAGTCAATAATCTCTTCTCTTTTTAAAAAAGAAGAAAAACTTAATATTCAAATATTATAGAAATTTAATGGGGAAAAAATAACAAAAGAAAAGATCTGACTGAAGCTATTTTTTTTTAATAATTATAAATATTGCAACGATATTTATGACCATAAAATACGATATTTTTCAATAGGGCTGTGTACATTTTCTTAGAGAAGAAAAATTAAATAAATATAAAATGAAAAAAAAATTTTCCTACTTTATTTTTAGGCCTAAATCAAATTCTTTTATTCCAAAAAAGTTATTTTCTTGTATTAGAAAGCTAGTGGCTTGACTCTATCCAAGGGATAGAAACAGAATCAAAATTAAAAATTATTTTACAAAGAAATTAACTAAATTTGAAGACTAAAAAATGTCTCATTTGTCTATCTATGTTATATTAGTTTTGACTTTATATATTTTTTCAAAGATATCAGTAGTTTCTTATTGTATTGTTGTAGAAAGGAAATATGTCCATGGTTTTCTTGAAGGTTTTTACCTTATCTGAGTGGAGAGGACTGTGGAAAAATAACTCAGCTAGAGATCATTCAATACAAATAAAAATTTGTAATCTTGAAAAGGAGAATGTGGGAAAATATAGAAAATACATAGTGTTAAGAAATAGGTTCGGATTTTTATTACTTATTTGTTAATTATTTAATAATTATAGGCCCATAATGTTTTAATATTTTATGTTTCAACTTAGGCCTATAAGATTGTTTTTTTCTAAATATAAAAAAAAAAAAAAAAAAAAAAAAAAAATTAAGGGATAAGTTTCAAAATTACTTAAACTTGGATGATATTTTATTAATCTTTCCTAAGTAGATCATAAATGATTTACTTTTTTAATTATTATTAAAATATTAAAAAAACCTTAAGAAAAAAAATAAAATTCAATTAAAATTATATACTAAAGTAGAGAAAAATGTCTAATCCAGTTTAAAACTAGAAAAATAAATTATTTTTTCACAATAAAATGTTTTTAATAATATTTAGTAAAAATATGTATTCTAACGAATAATATTTTGTCTTGATAATAAAAAAAAATATTAAGTACGACTTTTCGGCTAAGTATTTTGTGAAAAAAATTATGAAATTAGTGATCGAAACGTTATTTTATACAATAATGCAAAGCCAAAAAAATATTGTTTGCCAATAATAACAATAAAAATTACGACTACAAAGAAAGAAAACATCTCTTCTAAAAGTAGATAGGATGTTGTATTTATTTATTAATATTAGTTAAAATATTATTTTTCAAATTTTTCAAAGATAATATACTTAATAATAATCATAGTACTCGGGAGGAGCCTTCTATTCTTTTTCCTACATAACTCATTACAATTTTTTTTTTTTAAATAAATTTAGTAGCACTTCTTATTATTTCTGGTTAAAAGAAAAGAAAATATTTCAGAGATCGAAGCCAAAATCTTTGCGTACATTCAATTCATTGGGTAACTTTTATAATAAATAAATCACTTCTCGCTGAATCAAAAATTAAAAAAAAATAAAATAAATAAGTAAAAAATAAAAAAATAAATAAATAAATAAATAAAAACAATAAAGAATATTTTCAAAACCCAAAAATTTTTCCAAAAACCCCTTTTTCTTCTAAAATAAGAAGAAAATTTTAAAAACATACCAAAAGAAGTGTATTTCTTCTTATTTTTCGATTTATTAATGAGTTTAAGAATTTAATAAATAATTCAAATATTATTTATATATTTGTAGAAATCTAGAAGCTATATATTATATTCTTTTACTATTTTGAACTACATCAGCAAAATATTTGAAGCAAGAAAATAATAAATAATTAGTATACGATAAGAAATTTTTGATTTTTCTATTTATGTTAAAAATCCATACAATTATAAATTTTTTGTAAGGATATCGCGAAATTCAAGGAAAATAACCGTTTTGTTCCGTCGGACTCGAGATTTATCATTTCACATAAGAGTGAATATATTGAAAAAAAAAAATTAAAAATTATCAAAGTATTCCAATATTAATGATTTTTTAAAATTATTAATTCCTAGAAAATATTTTTTTTTCTAACATATTTAAATGGGTTCTATTATTTTATAAAATAATTCTACATTTTAGGAACCTATTTAAATATTATAATTATATAAATATTATAATGATAATTTAATCAATATCAATATATTTTTTCATTATAACATTTCAATAATTTTTAATAGGATAATTAAATAAAAAAATATTATAAGATTAAAAAAAATAAATAAAATAAAATAAACTAATATTTCCATTTATATTTTATACAATTTTAAAAATTTGATGTTAATATTAATTATTTACGTAAGAGTATATAGGCCTAAGTAAGCAGGCGAGTACTAGAAGATTTGGAATCGAAAACTACTCTACCCAGTTTTAAAATTTCAAAAATAAACTCTACTCTTCTTGTAAACTTTATAAAATGTATATTTTACAAAAGTGAATTAAAAAATTTCGATAATTTCTACTGCTCAAAATATAAATATATATTATTTTTAGAAATAATTAGAAAAAATTGCTATTAGATAGATAGACTATCAAAATTTATGCGAATTTATATTTTAAAATCTCTATGATTTTCAAAGAAGAAAATTTTAGAATATCTTGTCATAATATAATTAGAAATTTCATTTTTTAATTCAATCGTGTTTGAATTTTTGAAATTTACATTATTTCATCCAAAAATTTTAAAAAACTGGTGCGACCAGATTTTTTTGTGTCGAGATATATTTAGTTCCCGCCGATTTATTAGAATTAAAGATGTAAAATTTATAAACATGGGAAAATATTTATATTCTGTTAGCATGGCAACGATTTATCCTATCTTTCCTAAGAACTACAAGAGTAAAGTGTCCTTCAAACAATTTTGAGAGCAAAATGAGAATATTCATTTTAAAGAGCAAAATTGTTAGAGCGAATTTTGAGAAATCTAAAAAACTGAAAAAGTAATCAGTAAAAGACTACTAGTAGGCTACTCTTTGGCCGATTTTGTTCAAAATCTTCGTGTCACCTAACATAAATATAAAATATCAACCTCCTAGCCCTTCTCGCTCTTGAGATATTTTTTTTGTTCACAGACAAACAGACATACAGACCATGTTGCGAAAACCACTTTTTTGGATTCAAAACGTGTATATCCATAAAAATCTCGACTTCAAATTTTTGACATGAATCCAATACTTTCTCTCTATCTACTGTATACTGTATTAATATTTACCGGTATAGAGATAAGAGAAAGTAAAAATACCAAACATTTCTATTTCTTCGAAGGCAACAATAATAAAAATACAATATTATATATATAATTATAATTATAATACAATGTGTAATTGAGTTTTGGGCCTATATCTAAAAGAACTAAAAAAACAGAAAATCTATCAAAAAATTCAATTTTTATTTTAAGTTGGTTTAAGACAAATAGATTATTCAATAAATTTGATGATCCAAAAATCATTCTTTGTTTGTTTTAATGAATTAATTTTCCCTCAACAAATTTTCAAGCAAAAGCACCTAATCAAAGGCACACTCATAAATTAACACTTGCATTTTCCTAATGTTTTCAAAATCTTAGTCTTACCTAAATCAAAAATCATATTATTTATGAAGAAATAAATTTTTTTAATGAAAAAGTAATATTTCTCACAAAGAATTTTGCAAAATTCTTCCTCTATCGATGGAAACATTTAATAATATATTGGAGAGAAAACCTAATTTAGAAAGATATATATTTAGGCCTAAAACAAGAAAGATTTCGTTCTTCACTAGCTGAATATCTTCAATGTATCGTTTTCTTTCTTTTTTTTTTAAATAAAAATTCAACCAACTCCTTGGGTACGATATCTAGCAATGACAAGTTATATTTTAATGTAAAATTTCCAAATTATATTAATAAGAGAGTCTATTAAAAGAATAAGAGAACTATTTACAAAATGTGAAATTTCATCAATTTTTCTTAAAATCAGAAAAGTATTCTTGGTTTTGGTTTATGGTCTTCAAACAGGGCACAAGTGGGATGATAAGAATAACAAAATATTGGTTTTTATATAAAACTGTCTATTCTTTCTGCTTTTATTCCTTAAGAAATTACTCTAGAGAAATAGCCTGATACTTATAGTAATCGGCAATTAATAAATTATATTTCATAATAGTCTATATTAGTATATTTCATTTCTCCATTTAAAAATCCGACTGAAGTACATTCCAGGACCAAATTGTCTATTTTAAGTTAATTTTCTTTGCTATTTATTTCTTATGTTTGTTTTCAAATATTTTTATTTTTTAATAAAAAGAATTTTAAATCTCTTTTGGGCTTAATAAGAGAATGAAGGCCCGGCGGGCGCCAAACCTGCTCTGCCGGATTGCGGGCCGCTTCGTCCGCCAAGACGAAGCGCGTTCTTCGGTTCAAGAGGTCAGGTTATTCAGGTGAAGGGTCAAACCCTAAGGGGACAGGGTTCGAAGACCGGTTCAATGACCGGTCTTCACAACATACATAGGTCAGCCCCAAAAAAAATATAAAAAAAACAGCCCAGTAGCCTATGCGATATATTGCGGGCCGAATGCAAAACGCCACACATCCGAAATGATTGGCCAATTATTTCAACGTGAATGCATAGTTTACAGGCGTTGCGAGTTGTTGGTGCCATACCAGAGGTGTCACCAGCCGAACGGGTATGCCCGGAATGACGTGATATTTGAATTTGAATGCGTGATTGGAACGAAAAACACGTGAACGCCACCCAAATTCGAAGATGGATCAAGAAATCACAAGAGCAAATGATCAAATTAATCGAATTTTTTCGCGAATACAAAACAAAAAATAAACATACACAGGCGAATGTATTATATACATAGATGCAAGATTATTTTTCACTCAAATTTGACATCTTAATCGCTTAGATTTTATTTAAACTAGAAAATTTGTAAATTATCATTGCATAAAATTCTGAAATGGACTAATTTTAAGATAAGATTATATAATTCTATACGGTATTATAATATTTTATTTTTTGTCACTTGAGATGCAGTGTTATTAATTAAATAGCATATATTATAAGCATCCAGATTAATTATTTATAAATAATGTATACATTAGGCCTTTTAATAGGATATTATTTCTTAAATGGGAATCAAATTCATGCTCTGGTTCATAGTAAAAAATATCTAATTAATTATGTATTACACACCAGCATTACATCCATTAATAGATCAAATTACTAGGCCTAACTCTAACTTGTTTTATTATGAATTTACAGTAACACAACGTTCCTCCAAAAGCCTAAATATTTGGTATTTTTTTTTTAATTGAAAAATCATATTGAAAAAATGGTAAGGCTTCTTAGTATATTACATACTTAAGAATAAAAACATTAAATAGAAAATTTATTATCCGATCCTTAATTATCTAGTCTAGAGAGGTCCGGCTTTTTTTCTTACTATTAATTTTTTTAATTTTTTTAATTTTACAAATTTTTGTAAATTTGTATTTGATTTATTCAGACGAATTCTGGATCAATTTTGGTTAATTGTTAGTCAAGGGCGGATACAAGGGAGGGGGGGGGGTAAAGGGGGTAATTACCCCCCCCCCCCCCCCGAGATTTGAGAAAAATATTTTTTTTGGGAAAAAATTATATTTTTAATATAAAATTTTATAAACTAATACTTAAAAATTTAATTTGTATATATATTCTGGTAAACAACTACAGAATGCACCTTTAAATTACCGATTATAAGAAAAAATTGTGTGCTGTGCGACCAGTCACACCAGATTACCCCCCCTCCCCCGAGAAACTCCTCTGGATCCGCCACTGTGGTTAGTCCACTGCAATTTCAATTATAATCATTTACAAAAAAATTCTTCATTATTTAAGTTACCTAAATTTTATTTATATCAATAAAAAATTTTAAAAATTTTAATTTTGATTTTGAAATTTCATAATTTTAACAGACAAAGCAAACTAGAGTATAAAGTTGGAATTTATCCACTCCTGAAATAGAGGGATAACAAATGGTAAAAAAAAAAATTGCTCTAAAAATTAATTATGAAAAGTCTACAGCTTTCAAGAACAGAATTTGTATTTCTGAATAAAATAAATAAATGTATTTCAGTAAGCAGTTGACTAGTGAAAAGCATATGCCTATATCCAGAGAGAAAGATATGTTCTAAGAAATGACATAATATTAGAAGATTAATTTATCAGTTTATTAAGTAGCACCACTACAGTAAATTTTGAACAGAATGAAATAATTTTTCGAATTTAGACAATTATGATAACTTAAAATAGAGAAAGATCTATCCTCCAAAAAAATAAATTTTCAGAATTTTCAGAAACGAAGTAAACCCCTCCCTTATTAATTAAAACAATTTAAATTCTAAATTATCATTCAATAATAAAAAATTCTCAGAATTGAAAAAAATTTGTCTATTAATTTTTTAACAAGGATTCTAATATGAAAAAAAACTGGAATAATATAAAAAAAAGGGGGTGAATTCTAAAAATAATCGAGACGCTTGGCTACCCAGCCTATATACAAACTTCCATTGCGATATCAATTGAAAAATGAAATACACCTAAATCATGTCAAATTGATATTTGACCATCTATACGAAACAATATTATACAATTTTCATCGGGAATATCAAGATTTTAATTTTTCTTCAATAGAGAAGAATTGAAATTTTTTTTCTAATAAAACCTAAACCAAATATTTTATAACTTATTGACTTATTTAATTGTAATTTCGATTTATTTATTTATCAAATTTGTAAGCGAAATTCCGCTTGAGAACAAAGGGGGGAAGAGAACTGGCTTTTAGAAGTGCCAATCTTAGCTCGGGTAATTCATGGTCGCTATAAACGCACTTATTAAATATGAACATCTGACTATAAAGATACCAATTAATTAAGATATGAGTGGATAATCATTGATATATAACTAAATAAATAAAATAATTTAACTTGATTAGCTCAAAGAAAAAATTTATTAAAATTTTAATCGAGTTGAATACTTGCATAAGAGGCTATTTTTCTTATACTCTATACATAACTCATTTATTTGATTAATAACTCGTATTTCTTTGCTTTCTTTAACTATAATAAAATGAAATAAAAAGATTATTATAAATTTCAAAAATATCTAAAAATCAGTAAAATATTTAAGTACAAAATTTACAAAATTCTGGAGGAGGGGGGGGGTGAGGGTGTATTAAGACCACCTTATAAATTACTTTAATTTTCTCAATAATTATGAGTTAAAAAAAAATATTATTATGATCCCTACCTTTTCAAAAAATTCTCAAAAAAAGAATAAAATTTCTTTGAAGATGAAATGAAAAGAAAGACTTGTTTTCGACACGAATTATTTTATTTTCCCTTGTCGACGTTTCGCGGACTAAACGTCACCCATCGTCAGAACAAAGGTGTTAAAAAATTCTTAGCACTGCCTCCTTCAGTTGTTAGATAAGTAAGAAAGTTAGTATATTTTGGAATATAAGAACTTTCTTACTTATCTATCTGAATTAATGCCTTCTTCCACATTGTCTTTGATTAAATTACTTGATAAAACTTTATTTCAAAAGTGTGTGTTTGGACCTTATTATCTAATAATGTGATCTATAGTCAAATCATCAGAATTCTGCAAATCCACCCCTAAAATATTCTTCCCTTTGTGAGACATCTTCTTAGACCATACCAGGGTTAGGGGCAATACATATCTTCCACATATCTTCTTGATAGATAGCACCCATCCAAGAGTCAAAACAATTCCCAGAGGCTGATGAAGAGTGAACAAATATAATTTCTGTTTTTTTTTATTTTTATTGCTGTTAAAAAATTTTCGCTTCGGCTGAGTAAGTGGCTCTTATATATATTTTTGAATAGAGCTTGGTTGCGCCTTGCTCCCAATTTTCTTTGCATCTTACTTCCTGCTATTCATGTATTGGAATTTAGGGGCTAACATGTAATAACTGTCTTAAAACAAAAAAATGACAGAAATTAATTAATCTATGCATAATGAATGCGAGAATTCAAGAAAACATGATTATTTCTGATATTTTACATTATTTTTCTGAAAACTAACATTATCAACAGCTTGATAATATAAAACCAAGAGCTGCCACAAATATACCACTCATGAACTTATTATCAGTGCAGTAAAAAGTATAAAGATATTAATATAATGACTAGTTGCTTAAAATGTACGAGTATGTGGAGGTAATAACCTGCTGGGTCTTATAACCACCTGGTACCTTATTTATTTATTTTATTAAATGTCATTTGCAAGGTTAAATGCCAAATACAAATTACCATATAATTCACTTACTGTAGAATTTCAATACTTAATGGTTTTTTATTTTAAATCTATATTGGTATTTATATTTATCAGATGTCACGCAAGGGCGGTCCTAGCCTTACATTTTGGGGGGGGGGGTCACTGTTTTTTTTTTTTTATAGTATAAATAATTGGGCCTGGGCCCCAATAAATATATATTAATCAAATATGAGTATCGTTTAAGTCTTAAATGGCCTAAGTTGCCGAAAAGATTATGTGAATAGGAGAGTGAGTGGGAAAAAGTGTGTGTTAAAAAAAAAATTTTGGGGGGGGTCACGACCCCCTTGACCCCCCCCTCTGGGACCGCCCTTGATGTCACGAGAAATGAATTAAATTTCCTGGTTAAGTATTACATTTTTCTTAATATATGTTCATATAGTTTTAAACTACAGTCACTTATTACATCTTAAATAATACGATCAAACAAAACAATGATGAAGCTTTCTTTGAAAATACTAGCTTGTATTTTTCGGAATACTTACAGTGGTTGGACCAAATAATATGAACACCGGACATTCAGTATAGGCAATATTTATTTATTAATAATATGTTGAGCCACCACTTGCTTGTAGAAATTTTCACAAGTTATTTGGTAGTACTCTAGGATGTCTATCTTAAGTTCTCGATCTTGAGGACACTGTGCTAAGTTGGGAGGAGGGTGCAAAAACCTCAAAATCTTTTGAATTTTTTCAGCTTTTTATATCTCGTAAACTAAGGATATTTTATGCACCATAGCCCTATGCAAAGTTGTAGAGTATTAAATTTTCTAAAATTTTGTTGATAAAACGAATTTGTAGATCCAATATTAACCGAGATATGGCCGAACAAACCCTTTCATTGTTTTACATTTCGAGTAACTTTGTCTAACTTTGCTCAGCCCTATCTCGGTTTATATTGGGTCTACAACATTCATTTTAATAACCAAATTTTAGCAAATTTAATGCTCTACAACTTTATATTGTACTAGGGTGCACAAAATATGCTTAGTTTTCAAGGTATAAAACAAAATAAAAAATGAAGAATCCTAAGAATTTGAGGGCCCCTCTCAGTTAGCACAGGCTCCTTGAAGTAGAAAACTTAGGATAGACATCCTAGAGTACCTCGAAATAACCTGAAAAAATTTATCCAAGCATATGGTGGCTCAACACATTATTAATAAATAAATATTGTCTATATTTCGGTGTTTATATTATTTTGTCTATCCCCTGTAAATGCTTCGTACAAAATTTTGTAGATGAAGAGGAAAAAGTATTAAAAATATTAAGAAAATAAAAATAGTTTATATTTTTTCTTATAGCAACTTTATAAGAAAAAAATTTTAATATTTGAATGGAAATACGTTTTGAGTTCACCTGAATTCGAAAAGATAAGTTCCATGAAATTTATTGTCTGTTTTTTTTCTTTTTAAGTGTACTATAGATATTATAGTTGCATAAGGCCCAAGGATCTCTGATTTCCATTGGTCATATTCAAACAGAAAGAATAAGGCTGAACGCACACCAATTGAGCAAAAACGTTTTCGAACAAAACATTTTTGACTAAAACTGTTTTTTTAATCAATGCTTTTCTATGGGTCAACGCACACCGAAAGAGACAAAACACAATTGGACATGATTCAACATCATTGAACAAAATGTTTTGAAATTGAGCATTTTGTTCAATCGGTGTGCGTTGGCATTGAGCAAAATGATTTGTCCGAAAACGATTTTGCTCGATCAGTATGCGTTGGCGTTGAGCAAAACGTTTTGTCCAATGCCAAAGCACACCGATTGAGCAAAATGTGTTGCAATTTTGCTTCCAGTAAGCAGTTTGCTTCCCGTAATAAAAAAAACAAATATATTAATATATATAACGGTATAAGCATTTTTGGTGAAAACAGACAGATAAAAAAAATTTAATTAAAATTTGTCTTAGAGAGGGCCAGGGGGGAGGATGTTTTGCCCAAGAGCAAAACGTTTTGCTTAATGCCAACGCACACCGATTGAGCAAAACACTCAATGGCAAAACATTTTGTTCAATGATGTCTAATCATGTGTCACCAATTGTGTTTTGTCTCCTCCGAGTGCGTTGACCCATACGTTTTGTTCGAAAACGTTTTTGCTCAATTGGTGTGGGTTCAGCCTAAGAGTAACAGGATGAAATTACTCTCAGAGAAGGCTTGCCTAGAGATTTCTTCAGCTTCTGTGAAGAACTAATTTGAGTAAACAAGAACAATGTTTAAACCAGGGGGGTCAACTCGGCTTGTTTACATTTTTCACATTCCAAGAGAGTGACGTCATGGAGCTTCTCCTTTTGTAAAATATCTTTCGGAACAAACCATTTATAAATGATTATATACAGCATATTATTAATAAAGCAGTGTAAATACCAGGGTCTAAATTAGTTTAGTCAGAAACTATAAAATTTGCAAACAAAACAAAATGAATGTGAACTAGGTTATGTGCAGTCAACATCGCTGCCAAATAGAAAAATACAAGCAAGGAGGAGCTTCATGACGTGGACCAATCAAAAACTGTGACCGGAAAATTGTTTATTTACTAGTTTCTGGCCAACCTGTGTATTTTAAAGACCTTGGTTTAAACGGCCTTAGATGGCACTTCTTATTCAATGCAATTAAAAGAAGATATACTCCACACTACAAATATTATAACAAAAAAAAAAAAAAAGATTTAAAATAATTCAAAATCAAAGATATAGAAAATATTTCTTCATTAATTAATTATTCTTTGAATTTCCTTTTTTTTTTTTTGTTTTTGATATAAAACGGAACTTAAGCTAAGCACTTCACTGAAATTAAAATGGCAAATGGCAAGTCAAAAGGAAAACTTACAGTTTTTCGCCGAGTTGACGTCTCCGGAAAACGGCTTTTGATTCACTCAACCTAGAACAAAACATTTTTGTTAAATAAAAAAAAAAAAAGTATATACAAAAAAATATATATAAAGACATATAGCTATATAAAAAACTCAAACAAAAAAATTTCTAGAGTGAAAGAGTTGAACAGTTTTATATTAAGGCATTATTACTGTTCAAATTAATTGCTACAAAACAAATAATAATTATTTTTTTCCCTCTTCCTTTTTTTTTTTTTAATTTAGAATTATGAATTTAATTTTATATACTTAATGAATAAATAAAATTTAGCGAGGCGAGACAAATATTTCTTGTTTTTTAAACTATTCCTTGATTTTCAAATATGCTTGGAATTTTTTTTTTTTAATTTAATTTTTTTTTTTTAGAAACAATTACTGTCTACGAGCTTATTCATATTCTAAGCTTCATTATAATTGTTTGTTATTGTAAAATGTGATTGGGTGATTTATGGCCTCAGGGTATATTTTTTTTTTTAGACAGAAATATTGTCACCTGTAATATTTTTATTATCAACTGTTTTTGGAGGCTTCCTAGGGTTTCTGTTTCCCTTGAATATAACATATTATCGTTTTTTTTTTCATTCGTCTCTCCACCTTGTTTACATTTTTCTTAACAAAAATGAAAAATATGAAAAACATTTCTCCTTGTATCCAGCTAATTAAATATAAATATATGCTTTTGCTTTGAAAACTAGTTAGAATTAGAGAAATAATAAGCTCCCTTTATTATTTCTACTGTTTTTTATTTTTTTCATAAAAAGAGCTAAGAATAAATAATAATAATTTTTTTTTCTCTTTTAGGTCTGTTACTAATGAAAAATAGTTAGTATTTGTACAAGAATTCTTAAGTTACTTCCCGACTAGAAATTGCTTTGGGAACGCCCAGAGTATACATCTGGACCTCATAGGGTCCCAAGGAGGCATGCCCAATAGGGAAATCCCTATAAGGGCCCAATTAGAACCCAATCGGGAAATCCCCAGGAAAAATAAAATAACTTATAGTCAGTTTCTCCCAATTGGGTTCTGTGTGGGACCTAAACGGGAAATCCCAATATAAAAATAAAAATTTCACGTCTAGAAATTACTTTGGAATCACCCAGCGTATACATCTGGACCTCATGGGGTCCCAAGGAGGCATGCCCAATAGGGAAATCCCTATAAGGGCCCAATTAGAACCCAATCGGGAAATCCCCAGGAAAAAATATAATAACTTATAGTCAGTTTCTCCCAATTGGGTTCTGTGTGGGACCTAAACGGGAAATCCCAATATAAAAATAAAATTTAAAAATTTCACGTCTAGAAATTACTTTGGAATCACCCAGCGTATACATCTGGACCTCATTGGGTCCCAAGGAGGCATGCCCAATAGGGAAATCCCTATAAGGACCCAATTAGAACCCAATCGGGAAATTCCCACGACAAATAAAATAACTTATAGTCAGTTTCTCCCAATTGGGTTCTGTGTGGGACCTAAATGGGAACCAACATTAAAATAAAAACTTATACAAAATATTTGCTGTAGTATCTTATTTGGAATAAATAATATCCAGTGTTCGCGCATGCGTAGATGATGAGGATTGGAGTCGCGAGGCTCAATAGATGTCATTTCTTACATATAACGCATCACTTAAGGTGCGCGTCTCGGAAAACCGTTAAAACACGATTGACTCGAGGCGGCACCAGATGGCGTTAGTGTTCCCCCATTGGATAACACGCAACTTGTTCCATTTCATTCTAGACTTTCCAGCTAATTAATTAAAGGCGAAAAATTAATTATTTTTTAACACAATGATTACTAATTTAATTATCTACAACTTCTAGAGCTCCCTTTTTTAAAATATCTTTTATTTAATGCCATTAATCTAAAAAAAAATTTTTTTTTTCGAAAATCAAAAAAAGGGCTTCTATAAGTTGTAGATATTTTAAATAGCTTTAATTTAAAAAAATTTGAGGTCGATAGCTTCAAAATTGTGGCCGCTGGAAAGTCCCAAAATTAGCACCCGGGGCCCCCCCCCCTTAATATTTAAAAATTAGAAATTAGGTTTGTTCGTTTCGCTTGTCATTGCAGTATAATTTACACATTTTGCCCTTTCTGTTCGTTTCAAGCTTGAACTTTTCTGCATATTTTTCTACCCAGAACCCAATTGCGCGAAAGTGATTATAAGTTATTTTATTTTTCCTGAGAATTTCCCGATTGGGTTATAATTGGGCCCTTATAGGGAATTCCCTATTCGGCATGCCTCCGACCCAATGGAATTGTGCAGGGCGATCACAGCGCCAAAGCTTTAGTAGATGACCACCTTTCAAACTGTCGCCATTTTCTCTCAATCTCCTTGGAAACATAATTAATATCGAAAAAAAAGCTTGTGATCGTTTGCTGCTATTTTAATTTTAATTTTTTTTATTTATGTAATCTTTTAATCTATTTAATTCTTTCAATTATATTCATTAGAAATTTTAGACGTAAGAACGCATTGGCCTGAAGAAGCCTCTTTAATTTTGATAAATGAATACAAGGAACATAATATCAACTTTATTTATTAAATGTCCTTTTGAAAGGTAAATGGGCCTAGATAAATTAAAAAAAGATTATCTATATTATAATAAAGCTGAAAAGACGTTTTTTGATTAAGGTACTTCTAGACCACCTAGAGATATGGGGTTTTTTGCATTCGATTCAGAATCCTCTAAAACCAAATAGAAAAATCCAAAATCTTAAAAAAGTTGTACCACTTTTTTTTAAGAGGGAAAAACTCATTTTTTTCGATGTTTTTTCAAAAATTTCACGATATTTTTTCATTTTTTCACTCATATCTTCTAAACGGTTAAAGATATCTTCAATATCTGAATTAGTCAATAATCTGCATTAAATTTTGAAAATGACAAACCTCTTTTAACTATTTTTGAGGTTTGTTTACACATATAAATAATTCGTGCAAAAAGAACCTCATTTTTGATGATTTTGCCGCGGCTTCAGTTCATTTTCATTGTTTTTTTGCTTCAGTATTTATTGTCCAATTTCAATAATTTTTTTTGCGAAATGTTCCTCACATCCTATACTTTAAGTCAGGTAAATTTCATTTTTTTTTCATCAACCCCTTCTATTTAATTTTCAAGTGTGAAAAAAAATAACACGAAAATTTTCATTTTTTGAGATGGTTTTTAAACATCTGTGTCTTTAGACAAGCTAGACAATTGCGGTTTTTTTTATTTGATTCAGTACCATCTGCTGACGACTAGAAAAATCCAAAATCATGAAAAAGTTATACCCCCTTTTTTTAAATTACAAAAAACTCATTTTTAGCCGATTATTTTTTTACATTTTTGGCTATATTTTTTGAATGATAAGAGATATCTTCAATCTCATAATTTTGTATTATTCTACATTAAATTTGGAAAAGAATGAGACCCTTTGCACTATTCTAAAGCATTGTTTGGCAGCTGTGGAACTTTTGGCGTGTGAAATAAAATTTGTTTTTTTTAATTTTTTTCATATTTATGGCCATATTTTTTAAACGATTATCAATGTCTTAGATATGATTTACTTTTTATAATCTACATTAAATTTCCTTTAAAACGAGCCCAGTTTGGACCTGATAAGCCTCTATTTAAGTTCTTTAAACTTTTTCTAAAAATGGAAGAAATTTTTATTTTTTGTTTGTTTGTTTGAAGAGTTTCTTTCAATTTTCGGCTATATTTTTTGAATGGTAAGAGATATCTTCAATCTCATAATTTTGTATTATTCTACATTAAATTTGGAAACAAATGAGCCACATTACAGCATTCTCAGACATGGTTTAGTATACTATCTATTCGTCAATCACGAGACAAACTTTTAAGTAGATATTTTTTTTCCGAGATATTTCTATACAATTTTAGCTATATCTTTTTAATGGTAAAAGATATCTTGGATATCCAAAGGTTTTCACATTTTAGATTAAATTTTGTAAAAAATGAATACCATTTCATTTAATTCAGACATTGTTTAGGGTATTTAAAACCACTTCTAAAATGTAAGAAATTTTTTTTTTGTTTGATTGCTCTGAATGATCCACATTGCAGTATTCTCAGGCATGGCTTAGTATCTAAAATGAACGAAATTATAGATTATTTCAATTTTTTCTTTAGATATCTTCAAAACATAGCAAAAAAATCATTTTCAATTCATTCCCTCATAGAGCCTTCCACGACCACAACATTTCATTTGGCTCATATTCTTATTTTTTTTTACTTAGCGCCGGGTATTTTTACCATTCTTCAGACCCGGAAATTTTTCAAACCCTCCCGTACCGACGAAAATTTAGTGAATGAATGAATGAATGTCTAGGAATTTTTTTTTTTTTTAAACATTCACACTTTTTTCTCATTCACACTCACATTCTCACAGTCTTTTCGGCAACTTAGGCCATTTAAGACTTTGACGATGTATGATACCCCTGAATCATACATTGTATAAAATTTCTTTTATTTAATAAAAAGTTTTAAATAATACATCAAATAAAAAAAAAAAAATTATTTAAAAATATTTAATTTTTTTTACATATTTAAATTTATAATAAATAATAAACTTTTTCAGATGTCAGAAAAAAGAAATATTTTAAAATTGTTTATTTTTAACTTTGCCCATCAACCGTAGGTTGAGGTAAAGTTAATGTAATCGTAAAAAAAATCGAAATTTTTCTGAAGCAGCCAAAATGCGTTTTGAGGTCCCTTGAATCCATTTAAGTACTTTTTGGAATTATGTCTGTGTGTGTGTCTGTGGTAATTTTTTTCGTCAACGAAATTGTTTTGAAATTTTGCACCCATAAACTAGGGGTAGAGGCCAAGAAGTGAAAAACTTTTGGTAAACTTCGGACCATTAGGGGGGGGGGCAAAAATTTTTTCTTAGATAACCTATACTTTTTTTTTTATATATTCAGAAACTAGAATTTCTTCCGAGTAAAATGATATATAATATGTATACTATCGGACCATTAGGGGTCTCTAGGGGGGGGGGGGTGCAATATATTATTTTCTTGAATAGTGGGTGGGCAAAGTTGTGCGCTCGGCTTAGTCCGACCCTTTATTTTTTAATAGGTCCTTGCCCGTCCGATTTCATTTGCATGCCCGTCCTCCTAATCAGTTTATTAAAGTGAAATTTAGACTTGCTACCAGCCCATAATTTTTCCATGGTCTTCAAAACCCACAGGCCGGGCAGGGCGAATATTCAATTATTTTAAACTTGATTCAGTGTATTTTCATTTGGGCAAAAACCATATGGGCTTTAAAATTAAGGGGAAAACTACTGATCACGTCCCGAGACGCCGCCCGCCAGGGCCAAGTTGGGAATGGCGCGGCGAAGCCGCGCCTTTCCAACTTGTAAATTTATAAAATTAATTTATTTATTTTTCACATTTCCAGAGAACTAAAAGAAATTTTTTGCGAAAGGAAAAATATTTTCCCACATGTGATAGCTGATGGTAATACTATAGATATATAGCCAAGGTAAAAAAAATTAATGTGATTTATTTTAGAGATATAAACTTATTTTTACATCCATATCTTTTTAAACAATTTTAGTAACGAATCTCAAGAAATATTGAAATCGACACAAAGAGAAAATGGAATTTTAAAAAAAATTTTTAAGATATGTAATCTTATTCTCAAATTAAAGAAAATTGATATCAAAACAAATATTATTTGATTTATAGAATTATTTGATTTTCCTTTTTATTAAGAATAAGAAGAAAAGAAAATTCACTTTCTTCATCTTGAATTTCCTAATCATCATATGCTAAATCATTTTCAGGCAATGTATTTATTTATTTTTATTTATTTAAGGATCAACTTTATAAAAATGACAACTGAAGGACGGGCCACTTATGGATTTCCCTATGAGGCTAGGGGTTGGGATGCCTCTTTGGGACCTCTTTGGGACTTCCTCATCGGGGCACAAGTGGGATTGCCCAATTAGGGCCAGATTGGCCTTTGCGTGACATCCCTGAGGGATCTTTATGGGGCCACATAGGGATTTCCCTGTGAGGCTAGGGGTTGGGATGCCTCTTTGGGACCTCTTTGGGATTTCCTCATCGGGGCACAAGTGGGATTGCCCAATGAGGGCCAGATTGGCTTTTGCGGGACATCCCTGAGGGATCTTTATGGGGGCCACATAGGGATTTCCCTATGAGGCTAGGGGATGGGGTGCCTCTTTGGGACCTCTTTGGGACTTCCTCATTGGGGCCCAAAGTGGGATTGCCCAATTAGGGCCAGATTGGTTTTTGCGTGACATCCCAATGTACGTCCCTAATGGGCAACCCAATGAGGCCCCAATAGGTCTCACATTAAAATTTCTAGTCGGGTTGTTTGTCATCAATGAGAGATTGGATCCTCATAAAGCAATAAAACTTCAAATGACGCCATTTGAAACATTTTATTATAACTTTAAGTAGTTTCGAGAATTTTTTGGCCGACTCAGCGCTATGTTTTGAGTTTAGGTTTTCAAGGTCTTCAAGACCTACAAGTAAGATGTATGTTAAAATTTGTAGGCCTTGAAGATGGTGTATTGTTAAACCGAAACTCAAAGTCTAATGCTGAGTCGGTCAAAAAAATCTCGAAATTCTTAAAGTTATAATAAAATTTTTCAAATGGCGTCATTTGAAGTTTTATTGCTGCTATGAGGGCCCAATTCAGTGTTGGCAGTGAGGGACAATATTAAGTCCCACCCATGCGTTTTCTACTTGTGATTATTTCATTGAAAAAAATATATATTTTTTAATGGAAACTTTATGGTTCAAACCTAGAAAATTTCCAATAAAGATTTTCATTTTCTTTTATAAAAACAATGAAATAATCACAAGTAGAAAACGCATGAGTGGGACTTAATATTGTCCCTCTCTGTACAGTGAGCGCCACAATTAAGTCCCCTCCTGGGAGCTAGAGCCTTGAGTATATGGTAAGTATATGGTATATAGTGAAATAATTTTAAAAACTGACCGAAAAGGTAAAATAAAATCATCTGTACCAGAGATTTTATTCCTTTTGCATTAAAATTATTTCCCTATATGGGCCTACTATATACTAAACCATATATTCAAGGCTCTCTCTCCCAGGTGGGGACTTAATTGTAGCACAATAATTATTGTACTTTTTTGACAGATTTCTATCGGGGAGACAGGGGGGGGGGGGGGTTATCGGGGCCCGGCCCTCCGAGGGGGCCCGGGCCCTGCTCCACCTTAAAATTTAATAAAAAATAGTTTTCATGGTTAAAATTTCAATTAAAAAAATCATTTTCTTGAAATTTTTTTCTCGGGGGCGCCTTTAAGCTCAAATCTTGAAATTTCAATTAAAATAAATCATTTTCTTGAAATTTTTTCTCGGGGGGGCGGGCCCTTTAAGCTCAAATCTTAAAATGTCAATTAAAATGAATCATTTTCCTGAAATTTTTCTCGGGGGGGGGGGGGGCCGGGCCCTTTAAGCTCAAATCTTAAAATTTCAATTAAAATGAATCATTTTCTTGAAATTTTTTTTCTCGGGGGGCCGGGCCCTTTAAGCTCAAATCTTAAAATTTCAATTAAAATGAATCATTTTCTTGAAATTTTTTCTCGGGGGGCCCAGGCCCTTTAAGCTCAAATCTTAAAATTTCAATTAAAATAAATCATTTTTCTTGAAATTTTTTTCCTCAAGGAGCCCGGGCCCTTTGAGCTCAAATCTTAAAATTTCATAAATAAAGAATTATATATATCATGTGTTGGTCCATGAAGAAATTATGAAAAACATAACCAAGTATTTATTAATTTAACCACAGTACCGCACTCGCTTATTTTCCTCAGGGAGCCCGGGCCCTTTGAGCTCAAATCAAGTTTGATCTTTTCACGACTCAGGATAGCTAAAAACGCAGATTTCAGTGGCTAATTTTCAAAAAATTTCCATATCCCCAGATTCCCCCGGAATCCTGTCCGGATCTGGCCTCGATAAATTATTATTGTAACCTTTGTTTAGGAAACTTTGAAAATTTTTAAATAACTTTATATAAATAAATAAATATTGTAAAGCGGTATGTATAACTATTTAAAAAGTTGTGTCAAAAACTGTGTAAAAAATTGTTGGCATGAAAGACACAATAGCTTTAATAGTAAAAAAAAACTTTTTTTTTTTTTTTTGGGGGGGGGGGGGCGAGTTAGTAGGAGCCCCGGGGCCCTCAAGTCTGTCTGCCCCTGTTTCTATCCTAATCTTAAGGTAAATTTGAAATCTATGCCTGGGAGACAGTTTCTTGATAATTTCATAATGAACAATAATTTTATTAAAAATACGCCCCTGATACAATAATACTTTTTCACGAATCTGCCAACACTCGTACATCGCGAATGTAAGCCGCGAAGGAATTTTGTATAATTCAATATTTATTAATTCGGGTATTTGAATTAATAAATATTGAATAATAGTTTTAAAAAAAATTATAGAATAGAGAAAGGAGTAAACCGGCCTGGCCCGTTGCACAGCCTGGCTAATAAGGGAGTGAGAAGCTACAATGAATTACAAAGTTAAAGTTCACCCATGAGTTTTCTAGATTATTGCATTGTTTTTTAAATAAAAATATATATATATGATACACTTTTGTACGTTCAAACTTCCATTGAAGATTTTTTCTTCTTTAAAAAAATAATGAAAATATCACATTTAGCAAATGCATGGGTGGTCTTCAACTTTGGCACTCACTATATACACGTAATGTGAGATTTCTGGTCTCATTTTATAATCCTGGTATCCTATTGAGTTTTTTTCTCCTATAATAAAATAATCTTAAATTTAGATTTTAAATAAATATGAGTTTCATTAAAAAAAAAAGTAAAAAAATCCTCAAGTTTGGGCATTAATTAATGAACGCAGGAGGCACTTAATTTCTAGTTGAGTCTAATAAATATAAACTTTTTACATTAGCAAAGTAAAATATATAAACAAAATGATTCTCTTTAATCATTCTGAACATGTAAAAAAATTCATTTTCTAGTTAGAGAGAAAGAAAGCACGAATAAAAAATACTAGGGGGTGTACCCAGGGAGGGATAAATATCACCTCCTCGAAATTTGAAAAAAAAAAAAAAAATTGTGAAATTGCCCCTATAATTTAAGCATTAGAGTTAATATTTTTATTTTAAATAAATAAGAAGATAATATAAGTAAAATACCACAGTGACCCGTGTGACAAAAATAATGTTGCTTGTGATGCAATTATAATAGGAGCATGAAGATGTCAGCCCAAGAAGCTTGCTTGCTTAAGACGGCTAGGATTTAATTTATTGGGTCATCTACACTTATTGGGAATTTTGACACGGATAGGACACATATACAGGCGTATTCTCTAAGCAAAAAATGTTAAAATTTAACATTCGTAATCAACGTTAATTAATTTTAACATCTGATAAAATAATTTGATTTTCGGTTTAACTGTGGTTTATTTGTAGAAATTCCAACGTTGTGGCCGAAACATTGTAATTTTTACAAATAAACCGCAGTTAAACCGAAAATCATATTCTTTTTTTAATGATATCAACTGAGAAAGCCTAAACTCCAAAATTTTAACACCATCTTGCAATAAAATGCTATTCTGAAAGCAAAAACCTCAACACCATATGACCTTTAAGATTTTGGTGTTTGGTTAAAACAAACATAGGGTCTTTAACCAAAAGGTGAGGTCATTAGGACCTACTTTGACAAGTGAGATGGAAGCAATACATTTCGGATGCATTTGATCTGTCAGATTCAAAATTCAAAAAAAAAATGAAGGGAACCTGTTCTTCAGTGCATATTGCCTAAATTCACAGATATGCACTGAAGTTGGCCCCTGTATAGGAGCCGAAATATTTGCAAATAAATTGTAGTAGTGAGAGAGAATAGGAAAGCTGGTTTTTATTCTCCTTATCGTCCTCAACATCTTGTCTTAGTCAATATTTTATTATTCGAAGATTTGAATTTTGTTAAAGCTGGTTAACACTTTACTTTTTAAAAAGTTAAATTTTAACCCCTGTTTTTAGAGACAAGAACTGATAGAAGCCCAAGAGACTCATATGATAAAATTATCAAAAATAAAAATTTTTTGCTTCATACAAATTGTATGGTTCCTGCATTCAAGGATCAGAGGCGCCTATTTCGTCTGATATCTCCATCTTTCTATTATATTTAAAAAAATTGAAAATATTTGGATAATTTTTTAAATAATATTTCATTTAACAATTGTTTTGTTCGGGAACCAATTATGCTCATTAAACGAGCTTCTAAAGTAACTATTATTAACTTAAAAATAGATTTTACACCTTAAATAATAATATATTTTGTTTTATTAATATTATTTTTTCTTATCATTGCTCAACAACTCATTAAAGTCTTTTATCGAAAGATTTTTATTTTGATTTTTTGAACTGTCATTTATTTAAATATATGATTGTGAAATTTTGAGTTGTTGTACTTTAAATATTCTCTCATAAATCAAGCTCTTAGAGCAGAAGCATTCATGATGTAAGGCCGTCAGTCCTAAGAAATAAAATTTTTTCTCTTTTTGCCTGCCTTTGTCGTTTGGCCTTGGCTTTGCCTTTTATTGTTTGATAATAATATTAATATACTCTTGAAAGGCTGATGAAGACTTTGTGGATCATAGTCGAAACGTTCCGGAATAAAGAGTGTTAACAAAATAGATGCTTTATTTATATGCAGCATCCTCTTTTTTAATTAATCCAATTAAATAAAAGCCACAATTTGTTATATATTTTATATATAATACAAATATTATATAGGGCTATTTACGCTAGGAAAATTCATTAATATTGAAGTGTGATTTTTTGTAATTTTGCCTTTGTTTCGGGCTCCCCCCCTAAAATTTATTTCTCGAATTTTTAAAATAGAAAGCTTCGAACATTATTACTTTTTAGGAAAATACACCCCTTTATCCCTTTATAATCTCTAACTTTATTTCTAAAACAATTACAGTTCAATAAATTGAAATTTCCCGTTCTTGTTAAGGGCATTGAAAGTAGGCGATTCAATAGTCTTTGTGCAGGTAAAAACACTGTCATATTGGCTGAAAACCAAATTTGAGCATTTTCTCTGTGTGTACTTGGAGGGCGTCGAGTGCGAATGAGAGTAGATAGGCTCGAATTTGGTTGCACATGGAGGTAGGTGTATGTTTTATTACATGCAAGAAGCAATGAGCTGGCTGGCAGGCCATTGTCCATCAGCCTAGGCTCGAATGACTGGTCTTTGATCTATTTCAATCAAACATTCAAATTAACTACCTACCATGGTCATTTTGGTGATCTCAAGAGGAACCTGGCAAATTCTAGCCAATTCTCTCCCTTCCCCATACCCACTCTAATTGTAATCATAATTTTATTCCGATTGAAAATTAATACACTTTAATGATTGATTTTGTGTTTAGTAATCTATATAAATGATAAGATATTACAAACAAAAGCAGAGGGATTTCAAAATTCTAACATTTATAAAAGTAGAGTTATGTCAGCCAAAAAATAATTTGTATAATGAAATATTATGAAAGGTGTCTGAAACTTCATTATTATTAAATTTTAAGAGGCTGTTTTTGTATATTATAAATAAAAAATTTTGATGAATATACACGTTTTGAGGTCCTCTGAATAAAAAAGTGGTTTTCGTGAAATGGTCTGTCTGTGTGTGGGTGTGGGTGTATGTAAACAAAATATCTTAAGAATCAAAAGAGCTATGAAATTGAAATTTTATATTTAAGTTAGGCACCCTCCTGGGACGTGACACGAAGCTTTTGAACAAAATCGGTCAAAAAGTACTAGTACTTTACTGACGCGCTTATTCAATTTTTTTCGATTTTCTCAAAATTCGCTCCATCGATTTTCATTAAAATTCATAAATCACTTATTTTTTAAATGCTTTTTGAAATGTATATTCTCATTTTGCCGTTGAAATCATCTAAAGACCACTTTACTCTTGTACTTCATAGGAAGGATAGAAGAAATGGTTGCCATGGTAACAAAATATAAATATTTTCCCATACTTATAAATTTTACATCTTGAATTCAAATGTACCGTACTGTAGGAAACTAAATATATGTCGGCACAAAAAATCTGGCGTGACAAGCACAGAACAACTTTCTATTACCGAAGGTAAGAGAAAGTGCTGTCATAGGTGGGAAGTGCGTAGCACCTCCACTGAATCGTCTCTCATAATATTTCGGGAAATTTCATTTATTTTATTTATGTGAGCAAATAATATATTGATATATATATATATAATATTTTTGTCGTCACGGCTTGTGACGTCATGGCTTGCAGCGTCACGGCCTTTGACGGCTTGTAAAGCGACATGCTGATAGAAGAGCCAAAAAATTTGAGGGGATAAAATAAAAGTTTCACTTTAAAAATTTTTAAGAAAGACATAAGAACTTATTTATACATTTATGAATTATTAACATACATGTAGCTATAATTTTTTTATCATATTTAATTCATTTTTTTATTGAGGTTTTTAATTAGGAGAACTCGAAATGTTTGCATATTTATATTATGAAATTATTATTTATACAAAATGATGAATTTTCTCTCTTTTTTTTTTAATTAATGAAAGATATTCTTAAAATGTTTCTTTTACAACATTCACATTTACATTACAACAACAATAATCATATATTTTTTTTACGGGAAAACATATATTTTCATATTATTTTAAAAGAGGCAATATTTATTTTTCTTTTTTAATAATAATATTCATTTTTAAGATAAAATTTTAATTAAAGCAAAGAAATTGAAATAAGTCAACAAAATATAAAAAATAAAAGAGAATATCTAATTTATTATAGATGAAAAATTAAAAAAGTTTTTTTTTTTAATAACCCTTTAAAAAATTTCATCATCAATTTTTTTTTTTTTTTGGAAAAATATTCATAAAATATTGTAGAATTAAGCAATTTTTTTTATTTCTGAATTTTTTTCATCTTGTCTTGAACTTCTAATATTGCTACTTATTTTATAAAATTTATAGCTTAAAAGGAATTATTTCTGTTTTCTACCTTAATAATCTATAGCCTCAGAAGGGAGCTTATTTATTCCATATGATGTACAGTATATATTTTTTTTTACTTTATTTTTAAAAATATACTATAGTGGAAAAAATTATTTCTTATACTACAGGGGTGAATATAGGGGGGGAGGGAGAAAGGAGGTTGCCCCCCTGAAATTTTTCAAATCTAATATATAAGTATATATATATAGATATATACTGTATATGTCCAATATCTATATATTTAGGCCAATTTCTAAATTTTTATTTGAAAAAGTGCGTCACATAAATAAAAGTAATAAAAAAAATTAAATATATATTCTAAACATTTTTTTAAATAAAACTTTTGTCTTAGAGAGGGCCCAGGCCCCTCGGAGCTCAGGTATATCCGGTATTTTAAAAATATTTTTGTGTATGGGAGAGGGGGATATTTAAAAATAAATTCGGGTCCCTCCCTTCGAAAAAAATGTGAAAAATATATATAAATATCGAGTAATTTTTTTTTTTAAATGCCTATCAGTATTTTATTGAACTATGATTTTTTAAATTTATTCAAGTGGTTCATTATCATATTAGCAAAAAATCCAGAAATCTTCTTGATCTTGAATCAAAAAAAGCACTTCTCTCTATTTATTTATCTATAAGGAGAGTGGGAAAGCTATGCCCTAATCTTTTTCACTACTAAATGACCAGGGCTGTTTTCATGGGGTAATTGGGGAATTTTATTAAGAAAATATGGTAAAATTACAGCAAAATAACTGCTAAAAATAATTTTTATATAAATACTATATTTTTTTTAAATTTATTTATTTCGGAGGGGATCATCCACTAACCTTCCCTCTACAAAAAAAAAAAAAATCTTATGGCTACGGATCTGTTTTAGACTCTAGTGCCGAATATAAAAATAATACATATTTATTGGATAGAAAAATACAAAAAAATATTATGAAAAATTCGTTAATGAGGTGATTTAATTCAAATTTTCTTAATTGCAATGTAATTTCAAAATACTGTATGTGATCTAGTTTGGAAAGGCAAAATTTTCATGTTAAATAACCAGCACTTACAATTTTTTGCCATTCCAAACTAGACAAGATATTTTGAAATTACATTGCAATTAAGAAAATTTGAATTAAATCACTTCATTAACGAATTTTCCAGAAATATTTCATAAAGGTCAATCAACATAGGAATTGGAAAGTTTGTTTTATAATACTATTTATATATACAAAAAAAAATTATAAAACTTTTCTCATCTCAGCTATTTTCAGAAATATTCTAAAATTGATAAATATTATGAGTGACGTGAAAGCAAAAGGGCCAAAAGCCCAAAGGTTGTCTACCCAAAGCAAACACCTTTCGTTAAGTTTTATCTTGTTTTCAAATCTGTCGCATGATGATCCAAGTAAACTTCAGACAGATGACATTTTCGGAAATTGATTACGCTACCCTGCAACCTCATCTATCTCCCATTGCATGAAGATATATAGAATTATAAAAAATAAATAAATTTTAATAAATCTCATTAATATAAAAACGAGATCTGGTTAATAAAGTTTAATTTTAGTTTTATGCAAAGCTGTAAAAGCCAATTTCATTTTTTTATTTAAATAATTTGAATTATTAGAAATAAAACTTGGAGTGTATTTATAAAAGGCTTATCGAGCAAGATTTTAACTTGAGCACTCGTTTTATTATAGAAATTCTCTTTTGAATAATTGAAATCAATGGCAATGAGGATAATATTAGAATTGGCTACCAATGGAATTCTTTTCGAACAGTTATTGGCCCATTCTAATATGGTTCTCAGATATCTAATCTCAAATAATTACATTAAATTTTTTTTTTTTTTTTTGATTTATCTTTTTTGAACTAAAAACCAAATGTTTATTTCATTTGGTTTCCAATCGAATTTCATTTTATTCAATTAATTTGGAAAATATTAAAAATAATATTAATTTTTTTCTGTATGAGTGAAGAAAATGTATTTATTGAATATTCAAAAAATGAATGAATTAAAAAATTATGTTTTTTAAATATTAAAAATTTTAAAATATAGATCAATTTTTTGATAGTTTTTTTTTTTTTTTTTTTAATTTGTTTAAAGTCTTTTTCGGTATCTGAGGCCATTTAGACCCAGTCTCTATTTATTTCAATTGATTAGTAGCTAATTCAATTGAAATAAATTTTTTCACCTGAAGATGCGAATCCTCGACCTCTAGCACCAGAAGCTAATGCTTTTTCTATGATAATTCTGATAATTAACCGAATTTTGATATAAAATTTCTTTGTTATAAATAAAAACATAAAATTCAACAAACAAATAGAGCCTTCGGGCTTTATGTAGTTGGTAGCATGCTTAAGGTATACCAAGGGTCGCGTGGCATGAAGGACCCGGGGGTTTCTTTAAGTGTGACATAACAATTCAAAGTTGATTTTATAAAATTCTTTAAAAAAAAGTCGAAAAATTAGTGATATTTGAGTCTCGAGGGAAAATTTACTAAAAAAGGTAAAATGATATGAATTTTGTATAAGAAATTTTATTTGGGGAGAGAGGGGGGTAGTTCTATGTTGTGACGTAATATTTGTAGGGGGTTTGTTTGTATGGTACTAACTGTGACAAGAGGGGAGGGGACTAGAAAATCAAAAGGCGTTACATAATATGTGGACGACCCCAATTTTATTTTTTCATCATCTGAAGCCAGCCTATGTTTATGTTTATTTAAAAAAATATATTTTAACGCAAGGAGCGGGATATGAATCACTGGTCTTTATATAATGAAGCAAGAGTTCACCGAACAAAGAGTAAGACCATTTTCTTCAAAATCACAGATTTTTCAAAGTGAAAAATTTTTAAATACCAAAGTAATAAAAATATTTTTTAAATATTTAGCTGTGAGAAAAATTTTAATTAAATTTAATAAAATAAAAAAATTATTTTATAATTAAAGAATATTTTCAAAATTTAGAAATATCTCCATAAAAAAAAAAAAATTAATTCTTTAATCTTAAGATTAAATAACGCTTTTCCGGTGCAGTTGATTAACAAACGATTCACGATTATTTTCATTTGAAAGCAAAACGATGTAGAAATTTATCAACAATAAATTGCATAGGTGGATGCAACGTATTGTATCCTGAAATTCTTGTTTGGTTTTGCACGAACAAACTTGCCAACAACACAGACATATTCCGGCCCGCCATTTTGTTTTGTTTTGTAGTCCATTGTTGATAACAGTCTACTGTAGATAACACATGGGTGCATTCAATAGGAAAATAATGAAGGAAAAAATATTTTTTTTTTTTAGTATGGACTTATTATTGTTGCAACGCGCTTATATACATGTTGTTTTGTATTTTAGGACAATACCTAATTTATACAGACCTTTGCTTGCAATTTTATAATATAAAACACAAATGAGGTAATAATATTGGATTCAAAAACAGGAAATTTGATGAACCAATTAGATAAATTTTTTTTCATAAATAAAAGGAAATGTCATCAAATTAGTATATCTCTAATGATTAAAGAAAATTCCGATAGTACCTGGGCCCTATATAATTATCATTCTTTATTGTTTTATAAAGAGAAATAAATTATCATATCTTTATTCTCTATAGTTAAAAAAATTAACAATTAATATTACATTTTTTTTTCAATAAAATTTTAAATCTATAACTGAATAGTAGAGCAGAGTTTCCCAAACTTTGTTGACCGCGACTAGGTAAGAGGTTTTAAAATTTTTCACGACCCACCTTATGAAGACACCTCTGAGGATGGTATTAACCAAGACCGAAACGTCAGCATAGAGGGCATAATAATTAAATAATATAGGTTGCCATTATTTTCTTTACACATTAACGATTAGCCTAATATAAAATCTACTTGTTGTAATAAATTTAGTAGGAGTATGATAATGAAAATGTTCAAAATGGCTTCCATTTTGCTGGTCGTGACCCACACTTTGGGAAACGCTCTAGTAGAGTATTAAAAAAACCTTTTTATCTTCATTCTGAAGTCAGTTCTTTAGTCTAAGATTTTCTTATAAATATAAAAAGAGTCAGATTTGGAGCAAATCAGAGGGAGAAATATGGGGTATAAACTACCCCATCCCCGAAATTCGAAATAAATAATTGAAATAAATATATAGAGAAATGATGTTAAAATTTTAAATACTGTTATGTATTATAAAAAATATTTTATAACTTATTCTTTAAAATTATTCATTTAGGAAGAGGATTATCGAACTGAACTAGTGGCGCAACCAAGATTGGCTACTTAAGAGAAGGAAGGGGTATGATTCTTTTAGGATAAATTATTATGCTGAATTCTTCCGAGGTTTCATAATTAATATTATTTAAAACAAATACAAACTGACTATTTTTGAACGTATGAAAAATTACATCTTATAGAAACTATTTTTTCTTTATACTATGTGGCAAGGAAACCACAACCCACCCTTCTACTAATGAAAAGAAGAAAAAAATTAATTATAGCCTATTAATTTAATTTTTTTTCGTTATTTAATGCCATTTAGATCATTTGATCAAATAATTGGTAACCAATATATTGTTGCTCAGATCAAGAGACTGACCCCTGACCCCTAAATCAAAATTATTTTATGCCAAGAGCATCATTTTTATATTTGCTTTTGTATTGAAGAAATCAAATTTTAACGACAAGATTTGTGGTCACTCAAAGCCTCTTTATGAGGTATAATGGAAAATTTGTTAGTCATTAAGTTTTTTGAAAACATCGTTTTGAATATCTTAAATACTTTTCAAGTTAATCTATTTTGAATTAGGGAAAAATTTGAAAAAAAAATTCCTATAAATCCAACCGGAAGGCTTGAATTCAATATCCGAGTTTTTTATTTTATAAGTTTATATCATAAAATAATTGAATAGCTTAGGATTTGAATTATTAGTGATTCTAGTTTTTTTTAATACATTAAATATACATGTAATAAGTTATAAGAAGAATACAATTTTTAATTTTGCCTGACAAATTTTTTTCATAGGGAGAATTTTATTTTTACCTAAATATAAAAGCCTGCTTCAAATTAATTTAACATTCTTTTTTTATTAAATTTTAGAAATTATTCTCTTGATTATCTCTCTAATGAAAATATTCGTCGTATCGCTTAAAATATCTTCTCGGAAATATATTGAGCTTATCGAAAATAAACAATGGGGTTTATTAATTATCTTAATCATCACATTATCAGAAGATTTATTTTAAAAATTGAATAAAATTAACCAGCGAAATCATTATCTATTATATATTCCAAACACAAGCATGAGAGATATATGTTATATGAATAATAAACTTGGTGTGCTTTTATGTAAAAGTTCTTGGGCGGAAAAAATTTCGCAGAGAGCTGAAACCAGGGAGGAAATTCCAATTTAATGGAGATAAACCAGCTGAGGTGTCGACGCCATGAGTGGTATAGATTGAAGATTAAAATAACTTTGCTCTCAAGCGCAAATACTATGTAATAACATTAGGCTTTAACTTTCACATTAGCCGAGTGTTTATACATTATATGGTTGAGGGCTCATCAATGCTGGTCGAGTATTTTTCCAATGGCAAGGATCATTAGCCCAGGTTGTCTGTCCGTTTGTCGAAACAATAATAAAACTAAAGCTACATGTTTACAGCTTGACTTCGAATATATACTCTATGTTTACACTATATATAAAGGCAATCTGTCTTCAAACGTTCAGTCAGTTGTGAATAGAAGAAAACAAGATGAAGTCTCTTCTATTCTTCTTTTTCATTTGTGTCATTTGTGTTAGTGCAGCGCCTAACTTTACAATTTTTGGTATGTTTTTGTGATAAAATAAAATTATTAATTGAAATATAGATAAAAATAAATTAGCTAAAAATGAATGTTTAAAAAATTTTTCTTTTTGTTTTAAGTTCTAAAATTGTATAAAAATAAAATTTTAAATAAATGTGCCTGGACCCACATACATCATATTTAAATGATGAATGATTAAAAGTTTATATGACCTAAAATACCAAAAAGACTAAAATAAGTCAAATTTTTTAAATGTCTTTTTTTAAGGCCCGGCTCTTATCGATTCAAATTAATTGGTAGTTAATATAATTTGAATAAGTTCCATAACTGGAAGCGAACCTCTGGCCCATATAACAAGAAGCGAAAATTCTAACACTATATTAAGGCTTTGGAACAATCAAAATTTAACTCGAAATAAATTTTTTTTACTTTCTATTTATCGACTTTGGATAACAAATTCATAAGTATTTTATTATAGTACTATTAGTGCAGGCTTAGATTTACAAATCACTAAAGGACTGAAGGACTAAACAAAAGCCCGATTTTTTAATTTTATATCAACTAAATCATTTAATATATTTTTAAAAATTTCATCAAAGAAAAGAGCTGCTAATCATCACCTGTTATTATTTGATATAGACCTATATATGTATTTATTTCAATCTCAAAAAGATATGTTCAAAGGGAAGTCGAAAAATAAAAATAAATTAGAATATTTTAGTAAGTTATAACCGATCTCTTAGGCTCGATTCTACTCCAGGACTTCTGGACCTTTATCTTAGTGTTGTTCTAATTTATAATTGAAATATTAAAAATAAAAAACCAAACAGACCCATCGAAACTATTGATTCCTGTTGAGGTGAATGAATGAAATAAGCGAAGAAAAACCTTAGTTTGGGTAACTCGTGGACCATCAGAGCTCTAAACTCAAATTGACGAATTTAAAAAATATATATTTAAATTCAATAGCAGATTCATACATCCTAAGGTGTTGATTATTTTTGTAATGTTTTGCCTCCAAGGTTCTTAAGACAAATCATATTAAAATTTAAATAATAAAGGAAGTATGGAAGCAGAGGCAGCCAAGAAATAAAATTATTTAAATGCTTTGCTCTGGAGACGTTTCGGTCTATTTATTATGTTCCTTCCTCAGTCCATTCTAAAATATATACACAAATTTATAAAGTTTTTTTTTTACTTAACTTAATCGTGATTGATAAAGCATTCAGCGAATTTTCTTTCTTGTCTATTTTTGGTTCCATACTTCCTTTTTTAAAGATATTGCCTTAAAATTAATATTCTTTATCAGCTAAAAATATATTTAAATATTTTTCGAGATCTATTATTTGAATAAGATAATAGTATTCAAAATACCTCGATTCGGACTTTAACTGAGTCATAGATATATTTAACAAGACATGTGAGTGTTTTTGTTTGGCCTCATCAATAAAAAACACTCACGTGTCTTGTTAAAAATATATTTTTTAAATTAATCTAATTTCAATTTGCATTTCTATTTTTCAGAGCGTGAATTCTTCCCTGGGAGCTTCCAAGGCTACAATCCTCTGACTTTTGGCAAATCCTTTCTAACTCTTGAAGATATCTACAAAAATCCGTTATTTATTTTCACACGAGCTGAAGGAGCGAAAGAATTCCATGTCTATTTGGTACCTGAAGGCCTCTCTTCAGTTCCTCAAATTCCAAATTTGTATAAATCTTTAAATTCAGGAGTGGAAAAAAAGGGACTGCTTCTTTCCCCCAAGGATGCTCTCTTCTCCAGTCAAGGACTCTTACCAACTGATGCAGTAGTCAGTCAAGTATTACTTCCTGAAGGTCTGCAACTCTCCAAATTGGGGAAACTTTTAGCAACTCCACTGCCCTTATTGTGGATTATGGATGCTGAAGAATTCGGAAAAGATTTGCCTAATCATAATTATATTGAAATCGCCGAATTTAACTTACTTCCCGAAGAATTGAAAGTGGTAAAGAATTTCGTTCCTTTTGCCTCATTTCCTGTTTCTTTGCCTACCCAAGGACATTTCCCATTTAATCCTTTGCCTACACAAGGACAGTATCCATTTTATCCTTTGCCTTCACAAGGACAGTATCCATTTTATCCTTCGCCTTCACAAGGACAGTATCCATTTTATCCTTTCTACAATCCTTTCCTTTATTGAATTTATTAAAATATTTAATTTTAATTTATATTTAAATATAATATGATTTAGAATAAATCCAGTTCAGTATACTTAAACACTATTTTTCTTTTGTTTTAATAATTATTACTTTAAGAATAAAAAACTCATTTATTTGTATTCATTTAATTATTTATTTTAAAAATAAATTAAGGAAGAAAGAAATTTGAATTAAAGAGTTTATTAAATGGCCCTAAAAAAATAAATAAGTATTTATTTCTTATGCCAACATTCCAAGATACAATGTAGGTCTGAGGAAAAAATTAATAAACATTCCAAACTGAGAAAAAAATAGAGGTAAGAGAAAGTAATATATTATGTAGTAAGTTACACAATATATTTAGTTGCTTTTTTGATTCAATTGTGAGTTTTTTTCGAACTCATCTTCAATATTAAAATATTTTCTTTAAAATTTAATTGTTAATCCATCCTTTAAATAATTTCTAAAGAATTTCACCTCAACGATAAAAATATGATTTTCTAACATTATCAATTTCAAATAATTCAATTTTCATTTTTAATAATAATCTTAAAAAAAAGTTTCTCAAAAATGATTAAGATAAAAATAACCTAAGCATTAACATATTTAATTAGTAAATCTTATTTATTTTAATTAGGTATATTACAGTTATTTGATTGAAATTTCTCGTTAACACGATACTATTTGTGGTATTAAATTATTTGTTTTATGTTATTATTTGAATTAGTAAATTTATTTAATTATTAGTATTATTTGTGTGATTGATTATATAGTAAGTTAAATAACATTGAAATGATTAATCAACTAAGCAACTTGTAAATAATTAATACTTTGTTAAAAAAAATAAAAAAAATAAAAAAGATGAGAAAAAGTAAAGAAATATCTTGTCCACAAATACCCCCACCCATTTTTTTCAAATTTTGATAAAATTTTTCAGATTTTACATTTAATAATAGCTGAAAAATAATAACTTCAAATTTTATTTTATTTTTTATAATTAAATTAAATTATTGACATAAGGCCACCAGCAATTTTTGCCACCGATATTATTATGCCCATTTAGCCGCAGTAGTATAATTTTCGAAAAAAAATATTTTAATTTAAAAATCTGGTGTGACTGGTCGCACAATAGACAACTTTCTCTCAGCTTTGGTAAGATAAAATTGTGTTCTGTGCTTATCAAACCAGATTTTTTTGTGTCGAGATATATTTAGTTTCCGACAGTACGGTACATTTGAATTTGAAAAATCTGGTGTGACTGTTCGCACAGCACAAAACTTTCTCTTACCTTCGGTAAACAAAAGTTGTGTTGTGTGCGAAGTATGGAAAAGAAAAATATTTATATTTTGTTACCATAGCAACCATTTCTCTTATCTTTCCTATAAAATACAAGAGTAAAATGGTCTTTAAAAGATTTCAATGGCAAAATAAGAATATACATTTTAAAGAGCATCTAAAAAATAATGGATTTTTTGAATTTTAATCAAAATCTTTGGAGCGAATTTTGAGAAAATCGAAAAAAACTGAAGAAGTACATCAATAAATTACTAGTACTCTTTGACCGATTTTGATTAAAAGCTTATTTTTACGCCCTAGGGGAGTGCTTAAGTTAAATCTAAAATTTCAACCTTCTAGCTCAATTCCTTCATGCTTTAAATTGAACAGAGACAGACACACACACAGACAGACCATGTCGCGAAAACCACTTTTTTGGATTCAGGGGCTTCAAAACGTGTATATCCATCAATATCTCGATATCGAATTTTTGACATGAATCCAATTCTTTCTCTCTATATATACCTGTATGTATATTAACATATACATACAAGTAAGAGAAAGTAAAAATGCTTAATTATAAAAAGTTATAAATTACTAGTCTAATAATTAAAATTTCAAGGAACAAATTAAATGTTTATTTTCTATTATAGCCTATTTATTATTTATATATTAACAACGACCCAACTACGACTAGTGGGAAACTTTTCCATTTAAATTCCACTAAATTATAAAAAAAAAGTGATTTAACTAATAAATTAAAATTATTCCAAAATTTTTTTTTAAACAATTAAGGGTATAATTGGAACTTCCATATCCATATAAAAGTTAGATTAAAAAAATATGTTGAAACCTATTTTCGTTTTTCAAAATAATTACTAATAAATTTGATTAGTATTTTGACATTTCAAATTCAGGCAATAAAAGAACAAACTAATTTTTTAAATATGCAAAAAGAGTCACAGGAAATAATGTTTAAAATTGTAGTAAGAAAAAAAAATTTGTTTTTTTTTCCTTTTTTCAGACCTTTATGACGACTGAAAATGAGCAATTTTTTCATCAGTTTCGACCTCTAGCGGGTCATCTTCTGATCTAGAATGTAAAGTGTTGTATTGTTTTACTTTGTCAGTCGTCCTTCGTCCCTCTATAAAAAAAAAAAAAAAATAAATTTTTCTCTTACCAGCTAACTCCTCCAGTAACTCCAAAAGAAATTTTTAAACTAATATTTTAAAATTATTATTTAGGTCAGGGATTGAATATCCAATTAGTTCACTTTTTTGGAACTCTTGTGATAATGATCAGATTCTAGGTAACAATATTTTTTCAAAATATTTTAATAGATAAGAAGTTTTATGATAGTGGCAATATATACCAAGTATGCAATGCACTGAGTGGTTCAATTTTGAGTGTCATTGAGTTACATCTGAAGAAGAATGATGATATGTCTTCAAAATTTAAGGATTAAAAACTCATTAAAATTTTAATCAACGAGAATCTCCAATCACTATTATTTTAGTCGTTTCAAAACAAAAAAAAAAAATTTCATGCTCTTGGTAGATTAATTAGGTAGGAGATAAATAATAAATTCATTTAGTATAATAATTATTAATATTTATAATTTGTGCTTATTTTTTGGAATATAAATTATGAATTCGGGGTCTGTTTCGAAAAACGTACACCTAATAGGAAAATGATTCAAAAATATCAACAGACAACGAAGAAATATGAGAGAAAATATTTTTTTTTAACATGTAATATTTTTTCACTATTGTTGCAGAACTCTTAAGAATGTTTCACGGAACCGATTGTTAGAATATTTGTACAAAAGTACAAAAGTATGAAAAACAAACCAATAAAAAAAAAAAAAACATTTCAAGTTTCGGTGTAAGCTGTGCCTGATTGATGTATCAGTCAGTCTCATTCACTCTTCAGCAAAAATTATGTAAGCGATATGCCCGAAAGACTTTTGAATTCAAAAAATTTTAAATGGATGATGATATTTAATGAGAAAAAAATTATTATTTTGAAAGAAACTTCACAGGGCCCTCGGGGTTGGTATAGTTGGTAGCGTGCTGGCCTTCTATACCAAGGGTCGAGGGTTCGGAAACCAGGCAGTTTGGTTACCAAATGGCATATTAATAAATAAAAATGCCTGGAAAATTATTAAAAATACAGACAGTATCGTTTAGTTTTAAATGTCCTGAGTTGTCGAAAAAACTGTGTGTATGAGCGTGGGAAAAATGTGTGTTAAAAAAAAAAAAAAAAACTTCATAAGGGCTTGTTTTGAAAATTATATACAACCTTAGATAAAAAATCTGGTGTGACTGGTCGCACAGGCCACAACTTTCTCTTACCAAAGGTGAGTGTTTTCTGTGCTTGTCACACTAGATTTTTTTGTGTCGATATATTATATATTTAGTTCCAACATTTCAAATATATATAGGTAAGAGAAAGTAAAAATAAACTTTTTATAAAAATGTAAGAATACAATACAATTTGTAATGAAAAATAATTTATCCATTTATTTAAAAGAAATTACAAGTTATTTTTCAATTGTATACTGTACTAGCGCTACCTATGTAAATTTTATATGAAATTTACCAATATTTTATCAATCAGAAATAATTTTCTCTTTAGGGATTTAATATTTTTTTCCAATTTACGACTTTAAACAACATCTCTGCCTGGGTTCTTGACTTGGGAGATTTAATCAAGTTCTCCATTGAAAAGTGAGTTGATGGCGGAGGCACAAGACAATGGCCCTGATTGAGTGTAGTGTGCATTGATGACTAACTGTGGGGGGGCTTTGGGGGATGACGAAGGGGGAGGGAAGGGGAAGGGGCAGGACACGAGGGCCTACACTTTACCTCAATCGCTGTGGCGACAAATTGTACACCACACACGCACCCAATCGCCAATAGTCCGGTTCAAGATAATTATAGTTTTGTGTTAGCCAGCTACCTTGTCAGATATGTGTATATACTCTCTTGATTGCGTCCATAGAATTTGATAAATTAGAAATTTAATAATATAATTAATCTGTGAAATAGGCGACAGATTGCACCTGCGAACGCACTCGCCGGAATCATGCCTGGAATATATTAATATATTTTGATAGGTCATTGCGACGTTGATTTAATTTGAATTTAATCCCCTTTTAGGGATATTCATAATTTCTAATATCATATTTTTTTTTCTAAATTAAAATATAAATTAGAATAGAATGGAATAATAATAGATTTAATAAAAAAATTGTATTTTCCTATTATTTAATTTGGGACTCAAAGAACAAATTTAAAAAGGACATTTATTATAAAAATGTATTAAGAGTAGTCCTCGAGCAAGAATAAACAATAATAATAAAACTATTTAGGAAAATCAAATGCATTTCACTATACTATAAGAACATGATTATAATTTTCCAGGAATTTTCCGGAAATTTTGAAAAGAATTGTGTATATAAATAATATCCTCATTGCGAATACTGCATAATAGTATGAGGATGTAGTTTATTGGCAGCCAAGTTGAAAAATAAAAGATTATATCGACGTTTCGAGTGCCATTCGCTCCAAGTTCGTTGACATGATAATATATATTATATCTTTATTTGCTTGAAAATTCTCTTTACAATTTGAAGGTCGAATAATAAATGGATGCTTTCAAAATCTTTTAAAATAAATTAGATAGTTGTTTTGATTAGGAGACTTAGTTGAGATGCTATCCCTGTTCAAGTCTCCGAATGTCTATCTTTTGGATAGACAACTCTCTCATATTTATTTATCTTATTATCAACTAACAAGTTCAATCAAAGAAAATCTTCTATTCCTTTTTCTCCTTGATCTTATCATAGCCTCCCCGTAATTTCAAAAAAAAAAAAATAAATAAGGCAATGATGTTGATGATAATCTTGAAAAATTTCGCCAGTCCGGTATGCTTCAATAACAATTGTAAATGCATTGAAAATGTTGCGAAAATGTGCTTTTGTCATTTTGTATATAGTATGTATGCAGCTCTGAAGATGTCCTAGACCCCGGGCCGAGACGTCAGCTGTGTGGGCGAAAGTTTGAATAAAAGAAAATTGGTTGTTCATGTCGCTTATTTTTCTGACTCCATCATCATTCAGCTTTCACCAATTTTTTGAAACCAAAATATTTGAAGCAATCGACGAGCTATTGTAAAATTTTAAAGTTTGAAATTTCCCTCTCTAACTTAAAGTTTTAAATTTTCCTCTCTGACTTCACTTCGTTTTATTCTGGCGAATCAGAGCCCTGACAGGCACATACATACACACTACACACAGGAAGTCAGTGGCTGGCACTTTGTATATAGTAATGATATTAAAAAAATAAATTGCCCGTCTAGTCACAAACTTTTTAAACCTTTGAGCTCCCGTAACCCGTGAGAGAAGACATTAGCTTCTCCTAACTAGTGTCTCGGGTTCGCTTCCCGACCCAAGCGAAAAAAATTTATTTCAATTGAATTGAAAATAAATAGGGATGGGACATAAATGGTCTTAGATGCCAAAAAAGACCTTAAACAAATAAAAAAAAAATGATCATGCAGAATTCGCTATTTCATCAAAATTATGATTCAGGCTATCCTGAAATTTTTTTCATTTTATGTAGGCCTAATTCATGTTTTTTTTTTTGTTTTTTTTTATATTAATCAAATCAATATTTCTTCTTTATCTCAATTTTGCAAAAAATGTTTAAAAAAAAAAATCGATCCCTTCCTCCCAAATTGTTCTCTGGAATTGCCCTTGCTTCTGATGATACCTATTAGAAAATATTTTTATATTAATTATATATATCAGTGTTTCCCAAACTTTTTTGAATGCCTCCCGGTATGAGGTTTTAAAATTTTTCGAGACTCACCTTATAAAAAAAAAAAAAAAACATTTATAGCTCTACACTTGAACAAAACAAATTTTATTTTTTAATAAAAATCAAGTTATTTGTTTGTTTTGAGCCATATGAAAGAGTACAAATACACACTTTGCCACTATTCCTAGTGTCTAAGTGATGTAAAAAAATAATATGTAGAAATTTGTTTTTTTTTGTGTTTTTACAATTTTTTTTTCGCTACCTGGCAAAATTTTTCTACGACCTGGTGCGGGGTCGCGACCCACACTTTGGGAAACGCTAATATAGGTCTATAACATATAAATAATTTAGGTACCGGTAGTGCATTATTTCATTTTTAGAAAAATTGTTTAGCCTTATGTAGCCTAATCAAGTAATACCTATTTATAATTTTTTTTTTTTTTTTTAAAGAAAAAGTAATCAATATTTTAATCTAAAATTAAACCCTAAATGCACGCAGATACATTTATTTCTAGCTGAAAAGAAAATTACTCACTAACTAACCTTTGAACATTTGGTGACTTTAACGATCGGAGCAGAAAACTCGCTTATAAAAGAAAAGTCTATTTATAAACAAAGGCTTATATACAAGTATATAATACTTTATTTATATAAAAAATTAAACAAAAATAGACTTGAAAAACAGAAACTTAACATTAAAAAATTTGACCCTTTTTAAATATTTTATTTTTAATCTATTATCCATTTAAGAGTGAAAAAATAATTCTCGATTATATTATATTATCTGAATAAAAAAATAAGTCCTAGAAAAGAATTTTACCGTATAATTGATTTTAATATAAAATAAGCTCAACAGACAGCTCTTGATGAATAATATGTTTCTAATTTTTAAATGCAAACAACATAGTATAAGATATATTCATACATGTATATTGTATACTGATATATAGAAGCGGGGTTTACTTTGCAGAGGCGCAAATGGCTAGATCGCTAATTGTATTTTTAACACGAGATGAATAAGTAAAGAATCCAGCTTAATTGGCCTCGGGATTTTGTGCAGGACTCGGTCTAATATTTCCATTTTCAAATAGATGAGTTAAAAAACAATCTTTCCCTAATTGTCGATATCTAATATAATGAAATTTTCCCTTGCAATTGGATTTTTTTTTTAATGATAAAAATTATACTGAATATAAATATGTATTTGCACAATGACAAAAAAAAAAACATTTTAAATGAAATTTAATATAATTTTTAGATGAAATTTTCTTTTGCCTCTAAAAAAAAGACTTTCATTAAGAGAAATTAAATAAAGTTTTTCATTTAAGGATCAATGATATGGTTCTCACCGGGATAATAAATAGCTTATATTTAAAGTATATTGGTTATTAGTTAATTTAAATAAATTTAGACTAAGTATATTGAACTTAAGAAATTCAATTAATTTATTCTCAAAAGGAGTCGCCCTCAGATGCCCGGATGATAGGCAGCCAGTATGGAATAAAAAACTTTTTTTAAATAGCGTCGACGTTTCGAGAACGTACCGCTGCCATCTTAATACGATTTTATGAGCATATATAAACAATATTAACAATTTATCGTTTTAAAAATGAGAGCGATGCGTTACTGATATGTCGACGATATTTAAAAAAGTTTTTTATTCCATACTGGCTGCCTACATTCACCTGCTTCTGTAAACCAATATGATGCTCTAGGAATTTTTCTTTCAATTTATAATGGGGGATTTTTTGAAATACATTTCATGAATTATTTTGCCATTTTTCCTTACTTAAAATTTCACCTTATCTTTTTTATTTTGCCGCAAATTTTAAAGGTGCTAACATTTCTTGAGTGTCTAATTTCTTTTTAGTTTTTTTTTTTTTTATTTTTTGGCTGTGACCCGGAGCCATTGAGCTCTCAACATTTTTAGTCTTGGAGTATTGTATAAAGCTTGTGGTTTCTTTCTCAGTCATTAGTGTCAGCCCTGACACTTTGTGGTTACTCTGAAGAGTAACTCTCATGGGAATGATACTGAGGTGGGTTCCCGTTTCCTTTCTCAGGAGGAGGCATCTCAAATTGAGATATTTTGTTCACAGACATACACACACACTGAGACAGACAGTCCATCTCGCGAAACCCATTTATCTGGACGCAGAGGACCTCAAAACGTGTATATCCACCAAAATCTCAACATCGAATTTTTGACATGAATCCACTACTTTCTCTCTCTATATATATATTACATATATACATAGGTAAGAGAAAGCAAAAATAAGTATAATGTACAGTAGTTATTATTGTTAGTTTGTTAGACTATAGAATACCGGGTATATGTGCCGAGTAAATTTGGTTTGGTGAATTTTTTATTAAATTCCATTTTTATTCTTCAAACATAAATATCTAAATGTGATAGTTTTTTATACTAATCCATTATTAAAGGCTCTTGATATATCGATAAATTCCGAGGAGGCACTAAAAACAGGACATTGTATTTATTTTATTCTTTGAGATGATTTGTTATTTGATGAACACATCCTACTATTTATTGTATATCTTGTTGGTTCTTTCCAATTCTCCAAGCTAATATTATTGGGCTTTTTTTTAACACACATTTTTCCATTCACACAGTTTTTTCGGCAGATCAGGCCATATAAGACTTTTGACTATAACCCTTATTTGAATATGTATTTGGGGTCCAGGCATTCTTATTTAAGTTATTTGGTATCCAAATGGCCTAAATAAAATCATCGGACATAATCTCATTTTGTCCTCTAAATTGTTTGAAGCACACTTTACTCCTGTACTTCATAGAAAAGATAGGAGAAATGGTTACCATGGTAACAAAATATAAATATTCTCCCATATTTATAAATGTTATATCTTGAATTCTAGTATATCAGCGGAAACTAAATATATGTCGACACAAAAAATTTGGTGTGACAAGCACACAACATAACTTTCGATCAGCGAAGGTAAGAGAAAGTTGTGTGCTGTGCGACCAATCACACCAAATTTTTTTTTCATATTTTGAAAATGTTAGAAATATTTTTTTTAGTTTTTGTGTGAATATTAAGATAAATAAAGGATGAAAAAAAATAAGAAAGAATAGATAGGTAAAGAAGTATAATAGGTAGAATCTTGTCTGGGTGTTTTGGCTGGCAAGTCGAGCGCCTGGCCTCGTGCGTGTTGCGTTCGTGGATGTCAAGGGGCCGCCCACTTTGCCCCCGGCTACCCGCAGAGCCCCCCTTGACTCCATCGGCCAAGGTAAAAAGCGACGCCCGATGCATGCGCAATAGGGGCCGTTAGCCACCACCGCGGCTCGCGCCCGGGCGACAGGCCCCGCCAAAAAAAAAAAAAATAAAATAAAATTGCAAAAAACCCTGAAAGAAAAAATCGCAAGGCCACTCCCATACGATATAAAAATGTACGGTACAGGTGGACAATAGTTATGTTTGATCTGACTGCAGGCAGCCGACAACAAATTGCACATGGCCTGGCTGCCTGCTCCTCCCATTAGGGCCAAATGAAGAATTAGCATATTTTTACTCTCCTTCCGGCAATGTCAAGCCAAACCTGCAATGCAATTGATGAAAAACGATGCATGTGCTCACTGAACAGAATCATTATAATAAAATCCTAGAGAAGTTCATCAAAAAAGAAATATCTTAAATTCATTATCAGATAAATAATACTTTTTAGTGACAATGATAAAAAAATAAAGGGAAAGAGATTTTAAAAAATTAATAATAATAATTCCAACCTCCTCTCCCCCACCCCCTTCCCTTCTCGTTAAAGATAATGACATTGTTAATATTGGTAACCTTTCAAAGTCAGAGTTTTGAGTTCGGATCCCAAGCAATCCGCCGAATATTTATTTTGTATCCTGTCGATATTTAATAAATATGTCTGAATTACTATATCTTAAATAAATATAATTAAATCGTTTTAGTCTATATGCTCTGAAATATCGAAAGGACTTTAAAAAAAATACAAACTTTTTTTTAAGTCTATTTGGTATCTTAGGCCATATAGACTTTAAATAATACCCAAATAAATATATATTGAGATACAAATTATCCAGAGACATTTATTTACACCATTTGATATTGAAGTGATTTAAATGAATTTTCATCGGATTACCTGAGCTCCGAACCTAGATGCCTTGGTTATTAGGTTATCAAGAAAGTTGTGTGCTGCTCAACTAACCACAATAGTTTTTTTAATTTACATATATTAATATTCAATGTGTAGAGAAAGTTATGCATTCATGTCAAATATTTGAGGTCGAGATTTTGATGAAAATACACTATTTGAGGCCCTATGAGCCAAAAAAAGTCTGCCTGTCTGTGTGTGTTCAAAATAAAGCAAGCAAATGATGATGGTAAATTGTGTGCTGTGCGACCAATCACTCCAGATTTTTTCATTAAATAAACACATTGAACCATCTGTGAACTCTACGATCAGTCCAAAATTCAAAGCCTGATGCTTCTTTGATGATACCGGGGGGGGGGGCTCTCTCATCAGAAGCAACTCGAGGTGACAGATTTTCAAGTTTTACATCGCGTTTGGTAAATCCTTGGTTTATAATTCTAAATCAAAATAAAATGAATGTTAGAAAAAATAAAAAATATGAAAAAGGACTAAGAACACCAGGATGTTCTCTGAAGTGTCGAGCTTATTGTGGGTAGATGCCTTACTTATCGAAACAACAGGCAAAATTTGAGAGGGATCTGAGTTATTGAATATCTCTAAAAAGTTAGTGAAAAATGAGTAAGTCGACTTTTTTATACCAAAATAATTATAAGATGGCTTAGACGAAATTGACAGATTATTTTTTTCGGCCCGGGAGAGATCAATTCCTGGAGATATGTCTTGAATTAAAATATTCCTAGCCAAAAAATATTTTTGGTGAAAATTTCTTTTGGACAACCCTCCACATTGCATAAATTTTAAAATATATTATCCCTTGATCTATGGCTCAGAGGTAGAGCATTAGCTTCCGGTGCCAAAGTTCAAGGGTTCGCATCTCTTCCCAGGCGAGAAATTTATTTCAATTGAAATGGATGCCAATCAAAAAAATTCTGAAATCTGAAAACACCTACCCCTTATTTTGCTCCTATATGTAAGTAAAAATTACATACAAAATTTTAGACCGATTGGACGTTTAGTTTACCTGACCCGCCAGGAGTACAAAATGCATAGGTTCCCCTAAATTTAACTATTAACATTTGTAACTCCTTTACCCTTGGTCCAGCAAAAAAGTCATTTCTAATTTTTTGAAGAGCATTAAATTTACTAAAAAAAAGACCTTTAACATGTTTTAGTAAAACGAACGGTTTTCTTGGAATCGGCAAAAAATCGAATACGGTTAGGAAGCAGGTCGAATTAACTTTCAAATAAACGACCTGCTCATGGTTTCTTTATTCACTGAAGTATGCTCCGCAACTACCTGGCAACAAAAACAAATTGCCATTAATATTTTTAAATTTCTTTTGGCTTGACGTAATGAATAAAAGTCTCTCTTACCTGTAACCCTCTTTGGTGTAATTTTAGAATTATGAAGTCCCTTATCAGCTTAATTCTTAGCTCTACAGCATCATTTAAAGAAGCAACTATCTTCTGTCCTTTTTTTGAATCTGTCGTCTATATCCCAATCAGCTGCTTTTAAACTCAAAAGCTCTGTGTCACTATTAATTTTTTTCAATATTGTAAGGGCTTCAGGTGTTAACAAATGAGCCGGAAGATCTTTTGTTTTGAGTTTCAGCTTTTTGGTAAGTGATCATTTTCCTCATCCTCGATGTAGAACGAAAGTAGGCCTATTTTATTTTTTGAAGTGAATCAAATCGGTAGTCAAATATAGCAAATAGTTTGACTAAGATACAAGAGATGCTTCGATATTTTTTTTAATTTCTGAAGAGTAACTTTTGGTTTGAGTTCCAGCTTTTTGGTTTGGATCATTTTCCTTAAATGTTACTGCGAATTATGATTTATATCAGGCAATGAAAGGTATGCACCATAAGATGATGTTAATTTTTTAAAGAAATTAAGCAATTTTCAAAGTATAGCGAATTGTACATTAAAAAAAAATATTGAAGAATCTTAGCCAAACTTCCACCTACCAAAAAAACTCAAAACAAAAGATCTGATTTGAATCTTTATTGCTTACAAAAGATCTCCCTTTATTGCGTACAAAAGATCTTCTGGCTGATTTGTTATAACCTGAAGCCGTTTCAACATTGAAAAAATTTAAGTGACCCAAAGCTTTTTTAGTTTGAACTAAGCGGATTGGGAGAAGGACGACAGAAAGAAAATATGAACAGAAGATAGTTGCTTCTGGAGAGAGGAATTAAGCTGATGAGAGACTTCAGATTTCTAAAATTACCAGTTAAATAGTCTATATGGCCTAAGAAGCCGAAAAAACTTTAAAAAATCTGGTGTGACTGCCGCACAGCACACAACTTTCTCTTAACCTCGGTAATCGAAAGTTGTGTACTGTGCTTGTCAAACCAGATTTTTTGTGTCGACATGTATTTAGTTTCCGACAGTAGGGTACATTCGATTTTCAAGATCTAAAATTTATAAGCATGGCAAAATATTTATATTTTGATACCATGGCAACCATTTCTCCTATCTTTTCTATGGAGTACAAGAGTAAAGTGGTCTTCAGAAGATTTCAATGACAAAATGAGAATATACATTTTATAGAGAATTTAAAAAATAATTGATTTTTAAATTAAAAAAAAAAATCGTTGGAGCAAATTTAGAGAAAATCGAAAAAAACTGAAAATGTGCATCAGTAAAGTACTAGTACTCTTTAGTCGATTTTATTCAAAAGCTTTGTGTCACGTCCCATGGGGGTGCCTAACTTAAATATAAAATTTCAACTTCCTAGCTCTTTTCGTTCTTGAGATATTTTGTTATCCAGACAGACCATGTCGCGAAAACCACTTTTTTTGATTCAGGGGACCTCAAAACGTGTATATCCATCAAAATCTCGACATCGAATTTTTGACCTGAATCCTATAGTTTCTCTCTCTCTATATATATTAACATATAGACCCTCTATATAGAGGTAAGAGAAAGTAAAAATCGCATTGAAAAATTTGTTATGTCTGGTTTTTTTAAAAGTACGTTTAGACGTCCACTCCTATTCCGCCTTATTGCAGTTGAAAAGGAATGAGTGATTTTTATAAATAATTAATAAAATATCTAATCGAGGTGTATAGCTGATAATACGATTTATTTAAGGGTCAGGAAATCTTCAATTTTTTGAAAAAACAACTAGCTGCGTTGCTCATTGAAGATTTCCTGACCCTTAAATAAATGAATATCTATTAATATTAATAAATAAATTCATATATTTGGTCGAGCCATTTATTTGTCACAATCATCACAAGTATGTTTTCAAATTTTATTTTATTCAATCAGGTTTTTTCGAAAAAGTTGGCCGAATTGTGCAGTAGTGACGGATGTTTTCAATGTTGACCCAATCAGAAGTGGCGCAGCAATTAAGTTGTTGAATTTTATTTAATATATAATAGTCAGATTTCCACTAGAAAAGTAGGCCTAATAATCCTGGGTTTTTGAATGTTTTCAGTGGCGTAGTAATTGGTAGATGATATCGTATTTATTCACACTTGAATGAGGAGAAGTATGCTTAATGATTCACTGGATGGTTACTGGATGCTATCCTGGGTTGATGAATGCTTACAGAGGCGTACTAATTGGCAGTTATGGAGATGATGTATTTATTCACATTTGAATGAGGAGAAGTATGCTTAATGATTCACTGGATGGTTACTGGATGTTATCCCGGGTTGATGAATGTTTTCAAAGGAGTACGAATTGGCAGTTATGGAGATGATGTCGTATTTATTCACACTTGAATAAGGAAAAGTAAGCTTACTGATTCACTGGATGATTACTTGATATTTTCAGTGGCGAAGAATTTGGTAGGAACAATTATTATCGAATTTTTCAAATTTTTACCAGGAAAAAGCAGACCTAATGATGGATAGTTGTTGGATGTTATCTGACTATTTTATCGCATTAATGGCGCAGTAATTGGCTAAAAAAATTAGAAAAAATATATGTTAATTCATTTGCTATAAGATGGATTTACCGAATGAAATGATATTGGTAATATTTTTACTCACCTTTAATTATTATGACTCCTTGACCCTTCCTCTTCCCCTCTTCCATTTCCTCTCTCGCTGCCCTTCACATTTTCCTTTTAGGGCTTTTTGCATTTTATTTCTATAGTTATGTAGTCATTATTAGACTAGGATAGAATTCTTGATTGTTACAAAGCTAAGTAACTATAGAAATAAAATGCAAAAAGCCCTAAAAGGAAAATGTGAAGAGCAGCGAGAGAGGAAATGGAAGAGGGGAAGAGGAAGGGTCAAGGAGTCATGATAATTAAAGGTGAGTAAAAATATTACCAATATCATTTCATTCGGTAAATCCATCTTATAGCAAATGAATTAACATATATTTTTTCTAATTTTTTTAGCCAATTACTGCGCCATTAATGCGATAAAATAGTCAGATAACATCCAACAACTATCCATCATTAGGTCTGCTTTTTCCTGGTAAAAATTTGAAAAATTCGATAATAATTGTTCCTACCAAATTCTTCGCCACTGAAAATATCAAGTAATCATCCAGTGAATCAGTAAGCTTACTTTTCCTTATTCAAGTGTGAATAAATACGACATCATCTCCATAACTGCCAATTCGTACTCCTTTGAAAACATTCATCAACCCGGAATAACATCCAGTAACCATCCAGTGAATCATTAAGCATACTTCTCCTCATTCAAATGTGAATAAATACATCATCTCCATAACTGCCAATTAGTACGCCTCTGTAAGCATTCATCAACCCAGGATAGCATCCAGTAACCATCCAGTGAATCATTAAGCATACTTCTCCTCATTCAAGTGTGAATAAATACGATATCATCTCACCAATTACTACGCCACTGAAAACATTCAAAAACCCAGGATTATTAGGCCTACTTTTCTAGTGGAAATCTGACTATTATATATTAAATAAAATTCAACAACTTAATTGCTGCGCCACTTCTGATTGGGTCAACATTGAAAACATCCGTCACTACTGCACAATTCGGCCAACTTTTTCGAAAAAACCTGATTGAATAAAATAAAATTTGAAAACATACTTGTGATGATTGTGACAAATAAATGGCTCGACCAAATATATGAATTTATTTATTAATATTAATAGATATTCATTTAATTATTTATTGAATAAATAGTATAAATATGGTTGCTTCAAATGAAATAAAACTCAAACTAGATATTTATAGAATTCTTATTGCTGATGGAAGAAAAAATAAATCCCTCCATCTGTAATAAGAGGTAGATTTCCAGTTTGGATATTCGTATATTCGTTTATATTAAAATTTTTATTTAAATCATTATTTGCAATTTGAAGCAAATTAAGTAGCCCTACTTAAAAATATATCCTTATTTAATAAAAATAACCAAATAAAAGTTGTTTTTACCTCATGATTTGAGAATTAAGAGTTAATATTAGCATGCCCATCATATGTGATTAATGGATTGTTTTATAAAAATTAAAATTTTTAATGGACATTTTTGAAGTAGAATCGTTGAAGCCAATTTGATGAAGATATATATAGATATATGTTAAATTAACGAAAATTTTGAAGAAATACGAGGACCACATTAATCATTAAAAAATGTATTATTTTTTGAGTTATTTATTTATTTTTTCATTTTTAAAATATTGAACGATAAAGGAGCTCACTTCAGATTATAAAAAAAAAAAACAAATAATAATATTTTTACTTTCTTACTCTATAAATGAAATATATAGAGAGAAAGTCATGTCAACAATTCGATGTCGAGATATTCGATGGATCTTCACGTTTTGAGGTCCCCTGAATCAAAAAAAGTGGTTTTCGCAACATGGTCTCTCTCTCTCTCTCTCTCTGGAGCTCGATTCAAAAATTATTACGATATTTAATTATTTGTTAATTTTTGAAAAGGTTTTTTAATAAACTTAGTTCATTTATGCCTGATGAATTGAATTTTATCAATAGGTTTTTATTCTTTTTTGAGTAAAAAATGTCCTCCTTCCTGGAGTTTAAGTAGTTACAGGCTAAGCACAAAGAATTTTTAATAATTTATTCTGTAAATAATAGGCAAAACTATCTAGCCGGTTTTTACTTTCTCTTACCTATATAGCCTATTTAATATTTATATAGAGAGAGAGTATTGGATTCATGTCAAAAATTCGATGTCGAGATTCTGATAGAGATACATGTTTTGAGATCCCTTGAGTCCAAAAAAAAAATCTATGAATCACAAGTAGTCAAGTTTGGAACTAAGGTGCTTTAGGAAACTATATATAATATATATATCGGCACAAAAAAAATCTGATGTGACAGCACAGTATACAGTACACAATTCTGGATTCGCAACATGGTCTGTCTGTCTGTGTCTGACGATTTTAAGCATGAAGGAAATGAGCTATGAGATTGAAATTTTATATTTAAGTTAGGTACCCTCCCAAACAGTTAAAATAAGCTTTTGAATAAAATCGGCCAAAAAGAACTAGTACTTTACTGAAGTATTATTTAGTTTGTTTTCGGATTTCTCAAAATATAGGTCTAGTGAAACGATTTTGGTTAAAATTTAAAAATCAACCATTTTTTTAAGTGTTCTTTCAAAAGTATATTAATAAGTCTTTTCCTAAAACGTGTTTGAAGTAGGTGTACACTTTACTGATATAGTATTTCAGATTTTTACTTTCTCTTATTTCTAATGGAAGTATTCGTATAATAGCTCAGTGCCATCTATGAAACGCAAGTGGTCAAGATAGGAACTAAAGTGCTATCGGAAACTATATACCCTAGTATATCGACACAAAAAAATCTGGTGATACAGCACAGAATGTTGATAACTAAAAAGAGAAATTGGCTTCATGTTACAGAACGCGACGACTTTCTGTTGTTTTCTAGCCTGATATTAACAAACTCCTTAAAATGTATAAAATTCATTCAACCTTCTCATCATGGTAACTAGAGAATTTGGCTAGGGGAGGCATGGGACCAGCCATCCTCCTGGGGGAGGGCCATGGGACCAGCTATCCTCCGGGGGGCCTGGAAAGCCCCATATTTTCTCAATTTTTCTTGTCGAGGGAGCTTTCTGGGGGGGGGGGGAGCAGGCCCCCCGGTACCCCCCTAGTTTCGCCCAAGCTTCTCATTTGTTATGTCATAAATTTATGTCTTTTGAATGTTAATAAAAATATTCCTCAATACGTTTTAATTGCATCCATTGAAACATTTATCTTTCATTCTTCATTTTAAACTCAGAAATAGGATAGGGGTCATATCCTATCTTACGACTATAATATAATATTACCATGGCAAATATATTAGTAGCAATAGCTGTTTTAAATTCGCGAGAAATGGTAAGTAAAATTTAGATGGGGGGGGGGGGGGGCCTAGGAAAGAACATATTCTCAAAGGGGGCGGTGAGCAAAATAAGATTGAGAAACTATGGTTTAAACCTAAAAAAAAAAAAAAAAAAAATACCTTTAATAAGAAAAAAAAAGAAAATCTTAAATAGTAAAAAAAAAATGACATTTCTCATTGGTGAAAAATTTTCGATTTAGATAATAATTTTCAAAATTAATTTATTAAATAAATACGAATATAAAATTAATTAAAAGAGCTAAAATTCACGAGTGTGTCAAAATAAAATATTCAGTAAAAAATATCATTGATTAATAATAAAGAATAAAAAAAATTCCAATAAGTTAAATATTTTTCATTAACCTTATAAAATTAATATTAGTTTAGTATATGTCAAAAAAATGAGAATTAATTTATTTAATAGAAAAAATTTCTTTTTTTATATTGTATAATTTTTATAATAAAATTTATTATTATAAGTATATATAGTGAAATAGTGAAATATATATTAAAAATCCTATTCTAAAAAATATATATAGATAGTTAAAGTTCCAATTAAAGATTAATAAGATATTATCAAGATAATAATTAATTATTTTAAAATTAGTTTTTTTTTACGAGAGATAAAGAGCAAACCAAAAATGAGATTATGAAAAAACGAGTGGTTTCGCTTGCAGAATGCACGCGATGGTAAATAACGACTATTCATATATATATATATATATATATATAGGTCTATATATGAGATAAAAATGACCCCTAGCTTTGATGACGATGCGTCATCCATTTTTCGCACGTCATTTTTTGGAATTAAAAATCAGAAGCGAATAGTTGGATGGATTACCCTGCATATTCGCTCGACATATATGTATGCATGCATCGTTCAGCTGAAAAAGTTTTACTGATGATTATAATGTCATCCATTGAAAAAAAAAATATATATCATACTCGTTGCAAAATTTCCAACATTTTGTTAATTAGACTTTTTCATTAGAATATCACTGGGGAAAACTCATGAAGATGAAAATTCAAAAAATATATAATATATAAAATAAAATGCACGCATGTAAATATTATATATAGATATTTAATATTGATCTTAGAGATATGTTGTGTATATAATTAGAAATAAATAAATTCTTACGATATTTTTTTATAAAAATTTATTTCCCATATTATCGAAATATTATAAATTTACGAATTTTCTAAAATTAATATATCGACGGTTAGACAATATATTGATATTATGTTGGTTTTCAATAACCCTATTTGTTTTTATTTGGGTGCCAAAGAAGAGTTTAAAAATGAATCATAATTAAATTAAAAATTAATGATTCATTAAGTATGGGGAATGTGTGTGATTTTTTTTCAATAAAAACAGAAACATATTATGTTACTTATGTTTCATAAATAAACATCCTATATACTCTTAATAAATTAGCTCATTTAATTTTATAAAGTCATTTTCAAAACTTACTGTTGGCTATATATAAATTTATTGTATTTTAAATAAAATTTTTTATTTATCAAAAAAAAAAATTATTTAAAATAATGCAATTAAATTTGTACCTGGTCTCGGGCCTTGGTGTAGTTGTTAGTGTGCTGGCCTTCTATACCAAGGGTCCGGGTTCGGATCTCAGGGAGTTCGGTGATTTTATTTAAGCCATTTGGATATCAAGTAATAAAATCCAATAAAATACTAGTATCGTAAAAAGTCTTATATGGCCTAAGTTGCCGAAAAAACTGTGTGAGTGTGAGTGTGTTTGGGAAAAAAGTGTGAGTGTTGAAAAAAAGGTGTCCTTAAAAATAATTATTTCTAAATTGTGGTTATTTTTGTAGTATAGAAAAGATTTTTTTACTTTCTCTTACCTATGTATACCATGAATATGTAATATCATTACTCTATATAAAGCGCTAGCGGGTAGCTTCCATCTATGCCGATTAGAACGCTGATTGACTAAATAAAGTTACAGGAAGTGGAGCGGCAGCGGGAAATTTAAAATGTAAGTCAGAGAGGGAAATTTGAAAATTTCCAAACAGTGAGAAAGAATAAATTTGATGCATTTGCTCGCCGAAGGGGTAGAGCCCGCCGAAGGCCATTGAAATCTTCTGAAGACCAGTTTACTCTTGTACTTCATAGGAAAGATAGGAGAAATGGTTGCCATAGTATCAAAATATAAATATTTTACCATACTTATATATTTTACATCTTGATATTCGAATGTACTGTACTGTCGGGAACTAATCGTAGGTCCACACAAAAAATCTGGTGTGACAAGCACTGTGCTTGTGAATAGTGGGTGGGCTAAGTTGTGGGCTCGGCTTAGTCAGACCCTTTATTAATTAATCCTTAATATATGACAGTGAAAAAAATAATGGTTTTTGAGAGATTATATATTAATTATGAGGAGACGATTAGCAGAGGGGATAAAGCATTTAAGCTTATAGTTCTGAATTGAAGACAACTCGAGTTCAAGTGCACCTCATGGCAAAATATATGAATTTTAATCAAAATCGTTGCAGCCAATTTTGAGAAAATCGCAAAAAACTGAAAAGGTACATCAGTAAAGTGTACTTGAAACGATTTCCACGAAAAATTACACTTTTTAAAGAACATCTAAAAAGTAATTGATTTAAGAATTTTAAACAAAATCGTTGGAGCGAATTTTGAGAAAATCGAAAAAAAGTACATCAGTAAAGTACTAGTCCTTTTTGGCCGATTTTGTTTAAAAGCTTATTTTCATGAGTTCGGGAGGTGCCTAACTTAAATAAAAAATTTCAACCTCCTAGCCCATTTCCTTGATGGCTAAAAATGTCCACACACACACAGACCAATTTACGGGACCCACTTTTTTGGACTCAGGGGACCTCAAAACATGTATATCCATCAAAATCTAGACATCGAATTTTTGACGTGATCGCAATAGTTTCTCTCTATATATATTTCATATATAGGGTAAGAGAAAGTAAAAATTATCCAACTCTATTTGAAAGGCCTCATGACCATGGTTCTAATTTTTCTATAAAGTACAAAATTAAAGTGGACTTGAAACAATTTTGTCTACAAAATAAGAATATAGGTACATTTTAAAGAGCATATAAAATATAATTGATTTTTAAACAAAATCGTTAAAGCCAATTGTGAGAAAAAAAAAAAAAAAAAAAAAAAAAATTGAAAAAATACAGGTACTATTTGGTCGATTGGAATGAAATTCCTGCCCTTGCTTGGGACATGAATACTTAGCCTAAGTATAAAATTTGAGTATCAAGAGTTCGTTCCTTATTGATTTATTTAATTCAATCCACATTTTTTGATATTTCAGGTGAAATTCATTTAAATGATTGTGAAAATGACGTCAAATTCAAGCTAAAGGGAATCGCCTCCTTTTAATGGCAATTTCTAGAAAAGCAATAAAACAGCCATTTAAAAGCAATAAAATCTCTTTCAGAGAAATTTACATAAACATTATGTTTTGATATTTTACCTGGAATCGATCTTCTTAAAATTTAAGATTTTTTCACAATAAATTAAATTATTTTCAAGTGAAATATTAAAACATGTGGGTTAATGGGAATTACTCAAAAACAAAAAAACTCTCGATACTCAAATTTTATACTTAAGCCAAGTACCTATGTCGCAAGTATTTCAAGAAATTTCAATCACATCAGCCTAAGGGTACTAGTATTTTACTAATGTATTTTTTCAGTTTTTTCGATTTCCCAAAATTCGTTCTAATGATTTTGATTAAAATTCAAAAATCAATTATTTTTTTAGATACGCTTTAAAAATATATCAATAAAAATTGTCCGTGAAAATAGTTTAAGTACACTTTATACTGCGATTCAACCCAGAAAGAGGGGGGAGGGAGTGCTGATTCTCCAGTAAGCCCTGGCGATCATTACTCTGAGGAAGGGGGCATACATCACACTGATCTTCCGGTGTGCCCTTTGATCGACGTTTATTTATTTATTTATGTATATTAATGCTCTGAGGCGACATCAGAAGCCTAAGATGACGAAAAGTCTTTAAAAAAAAGAAAAAATATTAATATTTAAAAAAATACTCGATACTTACTGGTATTGATACTTTTCTTCCGATACTTTACTGGTATCGATACTTTTCTTCGATACTTTCCTATCGATACGATACCAAGTACAAGTATCGATACTTTATTTTCGATACTACATCCCTAATGAGGAATAAAACGGGAACCCACCTCAGTAACTTTAGTATTGGAAGTTTTTTTTATATAGCTGGTTAATTGATGTAGTAGAAGCCGTGGAGGTATCTCTCTCTCCTCTCCTCTCCTCTCTCTTCTTCTCATTCATAAACCAAACTAGGTGAGAACAGTCACAAAAAATTATACTTGCAGAATTTACCATTGTAAAACAACTCACCAACTACCAAGGGCGGATACAAGGGGGGTGGTAAAGGGGGTAATTACCCCCTCCCCTGAGATTTGAAAAGAAATACTTTTTTTCGAAAAAAAAAATGTATTTTTAATGTAAAATTTTAAAATACTTAAAAATTTGATTTGTATTTATATTCTGGCAAACAAGTACAGAATGCGCCTTTAAATTACCAAAATTAAGAAAAAAATGTGTGCTGTGCGACCAGTCACTCCATATTACCCCCCCCCCTCCCGAGAAACACCTCTGGATCCGCCACTGCCTACTACTCATATACAAAAAATATACATTTGTTAGTTGTATATAAAATCGACCAACAGTGTTTAATTTTAAGTGAAATGTTGAAATTGAAATTAATAATGACAAACCTAATGCTCTGAGGATGGCCCTAAACAGGTCCGAAACGTCAGCATTGAGGGAATAATAAAAGAAAATATTAATTTCAAACTGGTAACCGTTGGCTCTAGTTGAAACATTATGCTTTAATAGGAGAATTAAATTCGCAACTGCTCAGTATGTAATTCGCTTCTGAAGATGACACATATGGTGTCGAAATACGTATAAAGTGTTAATATCAAATTAATATATTATTGAAACAGAAAACCTTGTGAATTTAATTCTCCTATTAAAAGAAAATATAATTAGCTGCTCTCTCTTTTTATTCTCCTTCTACAACCTCAGTATCGTTCTCATGAACGTTACTCCTCAGAGTAACCATAACGGGTCTCACTCACACTAATGACTGCATAGAGATATAATAATTATAGCCAAAATTATATTCTGTAATGAAACAAATTTAGAATCTTATTTCTAGTTATTTTTACAATGTATTTTGGATGCGGTGTTTATGTATGTAGTTTCTTTATGTATGTATTTTTATGTATGTAATATCTTTGAGTCCGATGGCGAGAGCTAAAGAGACACAATAAAAAAAAAAAAAAAAAATTTAGAAATTTTTTAAAATTCGATCCCAACTCCTATTTGGGGGGAAATTTGAATTATTTTATGGTTTGAAGACTAAAATTACTTACATCACTTGAGATACTAGGAATATTATGAAATTCAAGACCTTCAAATTTAGATGTTTCAATTTATGAAATATCAATCAACTTGATGTTTTTGTGTTAAAAAATTTCATAAATATTTCGAGACGAATTTCGATTTTATTTTTAAATTTGTAATTTCTGATTTAACGACTTGAATTTTACTCATGACAATATTTCCTTAAAGACGCCCGTGCAAGAAACTTGTCCGCCTGAGGCCGACCTTGCGGATAGTAATGATATAGTAAATAATAACAATGTAAAAAGTTGTAGGTATGATGACCAGAGTAGCCTTTGCCTAATAAAAAAAAAAAAAAAAAAAAAACAAAGTAAGAGGTAGAGAGGAGAGTTGATCAAGCAAAAATCCATGATTCAGATCCATCATAAGGAAAATGAAATGATTAAGGGGGGAGTGGGAGAGGCCGTCTAACTACTGTACTTATTATAAGGAATTTTTCAATGCGGTTTTTTTTTTAATGAATTAAAAGTTATAATTTTTTTAATAAAAAAATTATGAAAATTAATTTTTTGTATCAAGGAAGGGTTACAGGAGTAGAGACTGACAGCCAAATTTTTTTCTTTAAATAGTTTATTGGGTCGACGTTTCGGTCTTTGAAAGATCTCTCACCAGATAAGCATCATTACACATAGTTGCCTAATACAAATTATATATATTTCCTTGACTTTTATTGGGCCCTAAAGATGGTCTCTATCGAAACCGAAACATTGGCCCAATAAAATATTAAAAAAAAAAAAAATTGGCTGCCAGTCTCTGCTCCTGCAGACCTTCCTTAATACAACTCAACAGCCACAACTACAATACTAAGCTTAGATGATTTATTTAAAAATAAACTGTCAAATAGTTCAGACCTCTTGCAAAAGATGGCAGCCTAGTCTAATAGCTGGTATTATCAGATCCCCTATATCTGTCCTATATTTATATATTTTTATGCTTTTATAAATGATTCGTAATATATAATAACATATACATATAAAGTATTAATTGTAAAAAGAATTAATGAAAATCATACAAATGCATTAAATTATTAGCTACCATTCTGACATCTCTTGGCAAATTTTCGTAATAGGTGTTTTTTTTTTTTTGCTTACTTTTTAAGGCAGATAACTCCATCTTATCGGCAAAACATGCGTAACAGCTTCGGTCCTATTCCTCCTTAAGGGAATTTGTATTTTTGCATGGAAGGGTGAGGTAAAATAAATAAAATCATAAAATAAATTTTAATGAAATAAAAATAAACATTTTGGATAAATCAAACTTAATAAAAAAAAAAAAAATTATAAAATTAAAATTCTATTTTACATTTTACATTACAAATATGATTTTTGAATTATAGGTGTGAATTATTTATGTTGTTTTATTTTGAGAAAATTAGTGAAAAACAATAATTTCAATATATATATATCCCAAGATATTCTCTCTTGTAATATTATTCATAAATGAGTAAAATCCTAAAAAGTAATTTCCATATTAAAAATTTTTCAGAATATTAAATGAGAATTAATGAATAAATAACAAAACATAAAAAAAAAACTTCACAAATATGTGCTATTATATATCTGCTTTAATCTGTGATCTTAATTAATTCTTTAGTTATTTTCCCTAAAAAAAAAATATTATTTTAATTAAAATTTCAAAGTGATATCTATGACTATAATAAAATACTAATTACTAGCTGCGCAACCCGTCGTCTCGCCGGCTTATCTAGAAGAGCTCTCATTTGGAAAAGCATTGGGACTCAATAATTGAATTAAGCTCTCTCTTCTTATGTAATACAAAGTAATTATCAAAGATAATTAACTTGTCAATATCTTGAAACTAATGTATTGTGGCTTATGACTACCTTGCACTGAGCTCTTCATATCTTAAATATTTTAATGGTCATATTAATTAATTAATTTAATTTTTTTAGACTACAACTTCCTTGGCTCCCTTTTTTAGCTTTTTTAGAGAATATGAGAAAGTTGATGTAAGACACTCCAGAAAATGATTTATTAGAATGTAGGCAACCAAAATAACCAAGTCTTAAATGGATTTCTTTTAACTGTGCCACTTCATGTTTAGATGCTGAAAGGTAAACAACCAAAATGACCAACTCGGGCTTTTTAACTTTCTCTTAGCTCATTATGTTAATATATAGAGAGAAAGTATTGGTTTCATGTCAAAAATTCGATGTTGAGATTTTGATGGATATACATGTTTTAAGGTCCCCTGAATTCAAAAAAGTGGTTTTCGCAACATGGTCTGTCGGTCTGTGTGAGTGTGTGCGTGTCTGTCTGTGAACAAAATATCTCATATATTTATGTTAAGTACCCCCCCCCCCGGGACGTGACACGAATCTTTTGAATAAAAACGGCCAAAGAGTACTAGTACTTTACTGATGTACTTTTTCAGTTTTTTCTATTTTCTCAAAATTCGTGTTTAAAATTCAAAAATCAATTATTTTCCAGATGCTCTTTAAAATGTATATTCTCATTTTTATGAAGACCACTTTACTCCTGTACTTCATAGGAAAGATAGGAGAAATGGTTGCCATGGTAACAAAATATAAATATTTACCCATGTTTATACTTAACATATAAATTTTACATCTTGAATTCTATCTAATATATGGCCGGAAACTAAATATATGTGGACACAAAAAATCAGGTGTGACAAGCATAGAACACAACTTTCGATTACCGAAGGTAACAGAAAGTTGTGTGCTGTGCTGCCAGTCACACCAGATTTTTAATAAATAATCTCGTAAAATTGATATTTGATTGAGGAAGAGGCGGTCAGAGGAGTCCCCCTCTCCAACGTCCCTATTGCTCCATCCACATGGTGCAATATATTATAAAATGTTTTAAGAAAATGTTTGCCTTATTGAATGTCAGAAAGAGCATTTGCCTTCTATTCCCCTCTCCCTTCAATTACGCCGCCCTTGATCTTCATGACTTCCTCTAAAAATCAATAATAACACTTGTTTAAAGATTATAATTTACACCCGTTAACATTTTTAGAACAATTTACTTACCTATTCAAAGTGAATTTGAATTATAAAATATAAATTAATTTTATTGTCATATATAAAAAAAAAGATAGTAATTCAGTTTCAATTTCGATTCTAGAGAACAGGAAAAATTCGTATATTCCAATTCCTTTCATTATAGAGCTTTTTGAAGCAAGGAAAAAACTGACAAAGCCAAAGCATTGACACCTTTGTTTTAATTAATTCTTTTGTGCCGTTGCTGTAAAGAATATTATTTCATTGCCCAGGCAATTTCACTGTCCTATAAAGGAGCCATGGCAAAAATGCTGATGGGGCAGCGGATATTGATCACATCCCATTCATTAGCATGTAATTAAAGGGTAGAATAAAACTATTCACGCACGGTCTAATATGACAAGCGAACAAAAAAAAAAAATGAAAATGCAACGAAAAAGTTTGCAAAAGGGGAAAAATAGTGGATGTTTTTTTTTAGAATTTAATCTGGACAAATTAATGACTCGAATGTCAATAGATATTTTAAGCTCAAGTTTCTCTATTAATTAATATTATGCAGACCTATGAAAATATATTAATATAGAAAGTGACGTTATCACTTTTAATATCACTTTGGTGATAATAAGGTTGAAATTAAAGGAGGCTGCTCTGAGATATGTGGAGTAGGGACACTCTGGCAAAAATTTCGATTGATATCGTATCAATGAAAATGTACATTAATTAACTTAAATATCGTACGTATTCTTTTTTTCAAATAATCCATCAATACCCAAGATGTAAAATGTTTGTATAAATAGGGATGAAACGATACGAGTACTTACTCGATACTTTTCTTTTGATACCAAGTACTTTGGAATAGAGTGCCATGTAGGTATCGGTCAGAAATACTCGAATCGATACTCGATGCACTTTCGCTATGATTAGTTAGGTCGGAAGAACATTTAAAATTTATTTCGTAAATTTGTACTTATTTCCAATATAAATAAGTGGAATAGTTTGTACCTCTGCATTTTAGTTTTTATTACTGGAGTGTTTAACAGGGAAACATCTTGACAAATTATTATTTTTGGGTAGTACCTCAAAAACTGAATTTTTTTCTTAGTCGTAATTGTTTTTTCTTTGTTCTATTCGATACAAGGGCGGATACACCGGGGGGGGGGGTAAAGGGGGTGATTACCCCCTGAGATTTGAAAAAATACTTAAAAAAAAAAATGTATTTTTATGTAAAATTTTAAAAATTAATACTTAAAAATTTGATTTATATTTATATTCTGGCAAACAAGTGCAGAATGCGCCTTTAAATTACCGAAATTAAGAAAAAAATGTGAGCTGTGCGACCAGTCACTCCAGATTACCCCCCCCCCCCCCCCCGAGAAACACCTCTGGATCCGCCACTGATTCGATATGCTACTATACCCGTATACTAATTGTTTTTTATTATATCAATAAAAATAATATGAGAACTTACTGCTGTGTTTACTTACATTTAATTGTATAAAAAAATTGACTCATACAAGTATCGATAGTTTTCATTCGATACCGAGTTGGTATCGATACTTTGCGACCGATACGGTATCGAGCAAAAGTATCGATACCTCAGGGTATAAATATTTTCGGTAGAACTTCTCAGATACATAGTTGGTCGTATCTGTAAAAAGAATATGAATGTTCAGTTACAGCCGAAATCTCCCAAACCATAAAACATAGAAAGCCCTGGTTGTGCACCATTGTTAACCATGAATGGTGGAACCTAAAGGTAGTGTGACGAAAGGATATGCTTCTTGTTACGCTAGTAATTATTGATAGAACTTTAACATTTTTGATTGAGGATAACTTTATTTTTTCAAATGGAATCACATATCTTTTTTTTGGTTTTCTCCTTATTAGCTTCAAAATTGATATAAGGTTATGGCTACCTATCATCAACCATTTAGGAAAAAGTTATTGCTTTTTGCCCTGAAACTGAAACTGAAAAAGTACATCAGTAAAGATCTAGTGCTTTTTGGCCGATTTTGTTTAAAAGCTTATTTTCACGCCTCCGGGGGTGCCTAACTTAAATATAAAATTTCAACCTCCTGGCTCCATTTCTTCATACTTTAAATTGAACACAGAGTCGCACACAGACAGACATATCAAGTCGCAATAACCACTTTTTTGGACTCAGGGGACCTCAAAACGTGTATATCCATCAAAGTCTCGACATCAAATTTTTGACATGAAACAAATACTTCCTCTCTATATATTAACATATATAGGTAAGAGAAAGTAAAAATCAATAATGCCAAAATCTCTAACCTCGCTTCCACAGAGTGGAGACAGAAAATCCAGTTTCAAGTAAAAGTTTTTTTTTTTTTTCAAAGGTTATGTCTAAAATTTATTTTAGAATATTGTTTAAAATATCTTATTATTTAGAATAAAGAGAGGTCAAGGCAGGCAGGCTGATCCACAACGTTTAGAGCCTAAATAAATTTTCTAAATATAGAGAAATTTAAATCTCCCTTGGGGGATTTATGTTGCCAGGCTCTTAGAAGGAGGATATACAGTATAACTAGTACATTTAAAACCTAAAATTTGTTGAGTATAGGAACTTTTTAATAACTTTTTTTCAGTTATAAAAATATAAAAAGCTGTGATTTTTTAATAATGTTTGAAAACAATATTAATGAATAAGTTTAGTATCCATTATTAGGAATAATTCAAGACAAATATAGCATGGAAGGTATATGCTATATAGATCGATACCAACAAATGTCTCATATTTATAATACCAGAAAATAAAGTTATACTTTTTTTTTAAATATTAAAAAAAAATATTTTCACTATTTAATGTACATTTTTGCTTATTGTGATTCAAATTTTTACTTTCTCTTACCTATATACTAAGGGGTATGTTAATACAATATATCGAAAGTCTTATATTAAATTCCTTCTAAAATATACATTTATTTATTTTACATCTCTTATTTTAAACAAAATCGGCCAAAAATTATAGTACTTTACTGGTGAATTTTTTCACTTTGTTTTTGATTATCTCAAAATTCGCGGGAACGATTTTGATTAAAATTCATAAATCAATTATTTTTGAGATGCTTTTTAAAACGTATATTCTCATTTTTCTGTTGGAAACTTATGAAGACCCCTTTACTCTTGTACTTCATAGAAGAGATAGGAGAAACGGTTGCCATGGTAACAAAATATAAATATCATTATTATATGAGGGACTCAGAGCAAAAGTGAACCAAGTCCACTTTTTTACTCTTTGGAGAAAAAAATCTGGTGAGACTGGTCGCACAGCACACACCTTTCTCTTACTCTTTGGGAAGAGAAAGTTGTGTTCTGTGCTTGTCACACCAGATTTTTCGTGTCGATATATATTTAGTTTCCGACAATACGGTACATTCAAATTTCAAGATGTAAAATTTATAAGTATAAGAAAATATTTATTTTAGGGTTACCTAAATCATTTCTCCTATCTTTCCTATGAAGAACAAGAGTAAAGTGGTCTTCAGAAGATTTCAATGGCAAAATGAGAATATACATTTTAAAGAGCATCTAAAAAATAATTGATTTAAGAATTTTAATCAAAATTGTTGAAGCGCACTTTTTAAGGAAATCGAAAAACAAAACTGAAAAATTACATCAGTAAAATACTAGTACTCTTTGGCCGTTTTTATTCAAAAGATTCGTGTCACGTCCCAGGGGGGGGGTACCTAACTTAAATATAAAATTTCAACCTCATAGCTTTTTTTTGTTCTTGAGATATTTTGTTCCCCCCCACACACACACACACACACACACACACACACACACACACACACACACACACACACACACACACACACACACACACACACACACACACACACACTCAGATAGACCATGTTACAAAAACCCTTTTCAGGGGACCTCAAAAAATGTATTTCCATCAAAATCTCTACATTAAATTTTTGACATGAATTCAATACTTTCTCTCTCATATATAGGCTATTGTATATGGCCTGCTGAGAATCATAGTGGCGAAAGTCCAATTCAACAATTCGAGAAAAGGCGTTTGAAAGTTTTATAAACAGATAGCTGGGCAACAAATGAATAGACCAGAATCAATAGCAAAGAATGGAATTATATTTCGCCACTTTGCCAATCAAAAAAGTAGACGTTTTAGCAACGTTTCGAAGGCATAACTCAAAAATTGAATTTTCAGACTTTCGCCTCTATGATTCTCAGCTGGCGATATATTCATATATAGGTAAGAGAAAGTAAAAATTCTTAAAGTAACAATTGTATTTCATTTCTTTGTTCTCGTGTATAGTTATATTGGTATAATACACACACACACACACACACACACAGACAGACAAAAAATACACATAACACATACATATTCACCCTAAATACAATCTTTCATTTATTATTTTATTCGTTAACATTTCATACAAAAAGAATGAGATTGCATCCCCCATTAAAAAAGTATAATAAAAATTCTCTTTTGTTTTCAACTTGCGTTTAGACAAATATCAGAAAAGTCATTCCTATTGTCATTTGTAGGTGGAAAACCATAGAAATTGCGTACTTGAAAATTTTATTATTTTAGAAATAAACTTTAGTTTTTGCTCGTAAACATAAATTCGTATATTTGATTAGAGATTTTTCAAAGATTGTCATAGCTATCAATAGTTTTTGGTAAAAATAAAAAAAATAAATAAATAAACTTTTATGAAAGTAAATATTCGTGTTTGATTGAAGGTAGAGTTGGAAATAAAGCAATCTCTCTCATGTCTGTCAAGCATCCAGACGGTCTATATTTATATTTTCATTTGATAGCTACCTCCGAGCTATAATGCATCTCATATCTAAATATATATAGTGGAGCCATGACCAACTTTTATCAGCTTGGGAGTCGTCTCTAATCTCTAAACCTCCATGATGATTAGCCCGAAGCTAGAATTTATGGTTGGAGGAATAAACCACCTTCAGATAATGAGTTTAAGATAAATTTCATTATTTTCGTAGTTTATATTTGAATATCTCTAAATTATAAATAAACGTGTCATATTCATTTCTATTATTTTGGCCATCTCTCGTTTGTAAATATAGTTGAATTATAGTTTTTTAGTTCTATAAATAATATATAACGAAAATATTTAATTATAAAAGTTAAAAATGAGATAGTAAAAGAAGGATAATTAATATTTTTGAATTGTAATTTTGAGTCAAATAGATGGTTTATATAATAACAGAAAAAGTTTATATAGTATAATCTCGATTAATACGTATAATAATCTAGCAAATGAATTCGTATTATTTGAAACTATTATAAAACGTAAAGTATGATAATTGTTCCCACCATAATATTTGTTGAGTGATTATTTTGCAAAGAAAAAAATAGTATATTTATCAAGTCTAGTATAAAAAAAGTAAAAATATAAATAAAGGAAAAACAAAAAAAAGGGAAAAGAGTAGCACATAGTTGTCCAGGACAGGCTGGAGATCCAGGGTTCATTCCCGGGGATCATCAACAAAAAAACATTTGGCTATTTATTTAAAATAATTTTTTGATTATAAATGAACACTTAATACGTACCAGGTATTTCAACACTGGTGTGATTCAAGAACAAAAAAAAAAAAAAAAAATATTCATTGAAAATTAAAAAAAAAAAAAAAAAAAAAAAAACTGAATAATATAATTTTTAATCATAAATAAAAATCGATAATTTATTGATTATACGAGTATCTAAGCCAGCGTTTCCCAACCTTTTGATGTCCACGGCACCCCAAAGGTGCGTTGGAAATAATAATACACACTAGCGGCACCCTTCCTTTTTTTTCCCTTGCGTGAAAATCATTTGACCTTTTTTTTGGCAAAGCTTAATTTTTTCCGATCTACGGAAAATTTTGCCGCTTCTATTTTAATCATTTGACCTTTTTTTTAGCAAAACTTTATTTTATTTTTTTTATCTAAATATTCTCGGGGCACCCTTGGGTGCCGGGGCACACCGGTTGGGAACCACTGATCTAAGCTATATCGCAGATTGTTTTTTTTTATATGATTATTTAAATTAATTAGTAGTCAATATAATTATCGAAGAGCGGAGTAGATAATAAAAACAAGCTTTTGGATGGGACTTAATAATATAAAAGTATGAGAGCTGGTCTTAGTAAAAAAAAAAGACTTTAATTAAAAATATTAAATTTGAATTTGAAAATTTTCCCTTCTTGCACTCAATTCAACCAACAGTTCGACACCCCCTCCCTCCCCCTCTCCCACGTGGTCGAGACGGCTAAAGTTGTTGACAAATGTCAATAATGATAGTCTGGAAGCGGATTCGGATCCCAGGCAGTCCAATGAATTTATTTATATCATTTGGATACCAAATTGTATAAATAAAGATGCCTAGACCCTCTAAAATATATATTTCTAAATACCGTGTATCGTTAATAAAGATGCCCAAAAGATTTATAAAAAAAAAAAAAACAACCGTTTGACTTTATAGGTCTACAGAAGAAAGTTGATAAAAATCTGTATTTATCCAAAGTGGATTCTACGATCTGTTTTTGATTTTTCTATTGGATTATGCATTTTGTAAATTGGTCTTTTGGGTTGCCTACCTATCAGTAACTAAATGCACACTGCAACTTTTGGTAGGTAGGCTATTTCATTAAAAAAACATGTACAAATTATTATTTGTATTTGGCTATTTATTTCTAATTATTTATTGATTATAGATCAACACTTAATAAGTATTTCGATGTTGGTGTGGCTTCTTCAAAAATGATATCTCAATTGATTTATAATCAATAAATAACTTGGAAGTGTGTTTTATTTGTAGATTTTAATTTACCAAAGGAAATTTGTATTTTATTAAAAAAAATCTGGTATGTCTGGTCGCAGAGCACACAACTCTCCTTTACCTTCGGTAATTGAAAGATTTTTTGTGTGATAGATCAACTGTATGATAAAATAAGCAGTAGGCCTAATAGAAATAAATTTAATTAATCATTCATTTCTTTAGTTGAAATTGCTCAGGGGCCCACATCTTGTGGGTACGTGGATGGCGACCACGAGCTACCCGAGCCGGGACAGGCAGTCCTACAGTTCTGTAAATGCCTGTCTCTTCCTTCCTATTTTCAACAGGCGTCAGACCGTGTGACGGGCCGGCCTGTCCTATTTCTTCCGGTCGTAAAAATAGAGAGGGTTGGGGGAAAGAGTCAAGACCGCCGACCCCGCACCGCGGGATTAAGGCGATGAGAGAAGAAGATTTCTTTAGTTGAAAATAGTCATGAATTTAGAAAGAGTCAAATATAGTTTTTTTTTTTTTTTTTTATTTAGAATTTGTTTTTTCTTTGTGTTAATACTTTTTTATAGGCAGGCTATAGGTTATATATAGGCTAAGTATAAAAAAATATTAAAAATTAATATTTTTAATAATTCATTATTTACCTTTTTTTATTGTAGAAATCATCTAAAAAATAATTTTTTATAATAATTAGTATATACTTAAAAAAAAAATTGTATATTAAAGATTTTCTTACCTTTTGATTGTTTATAAAATATCTCCTCTCATTCGTAAATCATTCAAGGAGAAGACCTGAAAAAATAATAAAAAAGAATTAATAAATATAACTTGAAGCAAATTCTAAGAAAAAAAAAAATTATTTAGGGGATGAAATTATATTAAAAAACACCCTATGAGGTAGTTCCATCTTTCGCCGCTAGATGGAAGCTTTGGCATTTTTCACTAGCGGAAAAAAAAGATATCGCTTTATTTAAATAAAATTAAAAGCTATTAATCCATTTGTATACGTTTTATAAATTTTCCGGACATTTTAGAGGTATTTTTTTCTTAAAAATGAAAGAAAAAGCCATTTTTTTAAAGATAATTCTCAACTCTTATTGATTTTAATGCTGTTGCCAGGCAAGACCCAGAGGCAAAAGCGACGTTGCATTTAAGGAGCTTAACGGAAAGAAATATCTCTTCAAATTTCTTTCTGTCCTTTTTCATAGATGAAAATTATAGAGGGAGAGAACTTAAAAAATCACGCTACGTTAAGGCACTGGAATTTTAAATTTTTTTTTTAATAAAATTTTTTTCCGATGAATATTTAGCTAAATTATTTGGATTTGTTCCTGGACCCTCACATATATCGAATTTATTATTATGAGTGTCCTCGAAAGTCTATATGGTCTAAGAAGCCGAAAAACAAAATTTTTTTTTTTAATTACAAAAATAAGTAATTTAAATAAATTTGTAGAAGCATGGGCGTAACTAGAGAATTTGGCTGGGGTGGGCCATGGGACCAGCCATCCTCGCTGGGAGGGGGGCATAGGCCCAGCTTTTCTCCGGGGGGCCTGGAAAGCCCCATATTTTCTCAATTTTTCTTGGGGCAGGGAGCTTTCTGGAGAGGGGAGAGGGGGCGAGCCTTCTAGGGGGGCCCGGCACCCCCTAGTTACGCCCATGTGTAGAAGGTAGGCTAAATTTATTTTACAAAATTTTCTATTAGTCCAGTCGATATAACTTTTTACCTGGAAAATATTCCGAAATTAATGAAATTTTTACAGGTCATTTGGGGGCTACTCTAGGATGCCTATTCTAAATTTTCGATCTTAAGAAAGGGGGGGGGGACCCTAAAAATTTTGAACTTTTTTCAGTTTTTTGCCTATATCTAACTGGTCAAGGTTAGACAAATTTTCTCGAAATGTAAAAATTTGACCGGCCGTATCTCGGTTAATATTAGGTCCGCACATTCCTTTTATGTACCATATTTTAGCAAATTTAATGCTCTACAATTTTATATGGGGGCAATAAAATTTGCTTATTTTATGAGATATAAACAAAAAAACTGAAAAAAGTCCAATATTTTTGAGGTTTTTGCTCCCCCTCCCCCTAAGTTAGCACAGGGTCCTAGAGGTCGAAAACTTAAGATAGGCATCCTAGAGTACCCCAAATGAGCTGTAAAAATTTAATTAATATGACCCAGCTACGCCCCTATTTTTCATTATATATCGATTGGACTAGATGAGATATTTTGACTTCTTTTTATAATAATTGAATTTTTAAAATTTTGACATACATTATTAGAAGATGAAATATATTTAAAAATAATAAATATATTTCAAAAAAATATAATTAAAAAATTTGAAATTTTGTATTTCAGCATTTAATGACACCTGGACTTTATTTAATTTATAGCCAATAAATAAAAGCAGTATAGAGTCTATATCAAGAACCATAAGGCACTTTATCTTAAATCATTAAGCAAGAACTTTACCTTTAAAATAGATTAATAAGACTAATTTTAAAATAATTTTCTTTAAATTGGTGTTTCCGATGAGAGAATGAAATTAAAAATCCATTTCTTGTTCGATATCAATAAGCGATAAAATAAAATAAAACTCTTGAAACACACCGAGCTAAATATCAATCTAGGATCAATCACATTGTAATCTAAGGACAATAAAATTCAATTATCTGTAAAGTCACAATCGAAATTTTTTGGCAAATCGTTAAATCTTTCATTACTAAAGATAATAAAAGAGTTGAAAATTATTAAATTTTACTTTTTTTTTTTAAATGAATGTCATGAGTCAAATATTCATATTGACGTCTATAGAGAGGGGGAAGAAAGTAATACTTATTAACCAATTTCCCTAGATCATTTTATTTATAAATTTTAATTAATTTTCTTTTACTAAAGATATATCAGAACTTAACTTTATTATTTATTTATTTTTTCCTATATCAATTGCCTAAGGAATTTTATTTATCTTTCAATCCCTTTATACCTACACAATTTTAAAAATATCCACCAAATCGATTAATGATCACACAAAGCATTCGCTGACCGCATTTTGGGCGAAAAGGCGATGAGGGAGAGAGAGAAGGGGTAGGTGTAGGAGATGGGGAGGGGGAGAGAGTTATGCGTATTAGTGACGGATTTAGATTGAATCAAACCTCAATAAATATTAATCTGTTAAAATATATTTATATTAAAATATTTTAATAAATATTATTATGATCAATAACTCACCTTCAATGAGCACATATTTAATTATATATAAAATTTATTCCTATAAAAATGAATTTTTTTAATTAGTTTATTTTTAAAAATAAAATTTTATTTAAGGTTGTTTTTTTTTTGTGTTTAAATATTAATTTCTCTTTTGTTTTGTTTGTGATTAACTCTTTTCATTAGTTGAGTTGTATGAAAAAATTTAAATATGATACGCTGCTCGAAATTACTTAAATGTTTGGGTGTTAAAAAATAACTAATTTAATAATAAAATTTCTTGAGTTGAATGGCTGGAAGAGCCTTCCCGGAAACAGCAGCCAGGGGAAATAAAAATGCCAACGTTTCGGGCGCTCATCCTCAGGGCCTATCGTAATAATTTTTATTTAGTAATTAATTAATTTATATACATGAAAACAGTGAATAATATAACATGAAATATTTTGATTTTTATTCACAAGCAAAATTGTCAAAATTTAGTATAGGTTTTGCGGTTCTGGAATTTAATTTCATGCTTATACATATATTTATTAGTTCTTAGAATTGATAGGCTTACAATAATAAAATCTATTCTTAGACCAGTCAGTCATAAGGTTTTTGGTCTAAGAATATATTTTATTATTGTACTACTAAGAACTAATAAATACATGTTTAAATATGAAATTAAATTCCAGTACCGCATAACCTGTACTAAATTTTGACAATTTTGCTTTTGAATAAAAATCAAAATATTTCATGTTATATTATTCACTGTATTAATGTATATAAATTAATTAATTACTAAACAAAAATTGTTACCATGGGGCCCTGAGAATGAGTGCGACTAGCACCCTAAACGTTATAGTATCGTAATATAATCAGAAATAATATATTAAAATACAATATTCCGGCGCCCCTGTATGATAGCAATTTCTTTAGATTTATTTATTTTTAAAATGACATTTATTTTACATTAAAATAATTTTCAACTTTATTAATGAAAGATTTTACAATTACAATAAATGTATTTTTTTCTTGTTAAATTTCAAAGTGATTGATCCTAGATTTTCCAAATTATCTTAATCTAATCAGATAAAATGAAGATATTATAAAAAAATAAAAGACATGTCACTACTCTGAAGGAAACTTGTTGGACTGTTAAATTTTGCAATCAAATTCGAACAGAGAGTGAAATCATTATTTATTTCATTGATACTAATTCTAATAATAAAACTAATCATCTAGAATACATTAGTGGTACATTGGGAATATATTGAATTTTATGATATTCAAAGCATATTTCGTTATTATATGCATCTTCTAATGGAACAGGAAATATATAGTAAATAGAGAGAAAGGATTTCGAAAAGTCAGAAAATTTATTAAGAGACCAATACTTCGGTTTCAAAAACCATTTTTATGTTTTATCCCAAGAAAATTTCTAAAAAAATTTTTTTTTTAAATTTATTTAATATGGAAAGATAAAAGAAATTTTTTTTCCTTTTTAATGGTTAGGTCACTAATTCTTGAATTATAAAATAAAATAAAAAAAACTTGTCACTTCACCTTGGATATTAACGACTTTGACATATCTTGAAAATTATGTTTTTTTATAGGCCAGACATTTTTTGATGAAGAAACAGAAAAAATGCTGATGTTAACTTAATTCCATTTAAAGTATTCAGAAGTAGTAATTTTATCTTTGCAACAACTTGGGTTTTCATTTTTACAAATGCGTCGTCCAATTATTACGTCACGCCTTTTTTGACGATATTCTAGTTCCCCCCTCCCACCTATCACAGTTAGTCATATACAAACAAACCCCCTTACAAATATTATGTCCCAACAAAGAAATGTGATTGGATCCTTTGTGCAACGTGCAAGAGATGGATGGCTTCACGAGGACTGCACTATTTTTGAAGATTTCTGTGTCGATTGTGGATGCCAAAAAAGAAATAAAAATACTATCTATTTTATTTATTTTTTTTTATCATACTTTTTTCCATTCACTTGTTATATATTAATAGTTTTTAATTTAATTAAAACCCAATACTCACTTAATATATTTTATTGTTTTGAAATAAGAACTACTCACTTATATTTATATGCACTCTGGGCTTAAGAATAAAGGTTTTAAAAAATGTGTGGCATCTCTCCCGGATTTACCCTAAATAAGATATTTTTGCATTCTCGAGGATCCTCAGCAGCTTAATTATTTGTCTATTCAGTCCCTTTATAATTTACCGAAATTTCGCGATATATAATTAATCACTTCCACCTGGAGGCTCGAATATATCACCTTTGTTTCTCAGATTTTATCTCGCTATCGCTCATAAAAAGAATTATTACTAATCTTTTGTTTGAAAACTTTTTTTGTTAAATGGGAGGTTCCTCCATTCCTCCCCCCCCCCTCCCCTCCACCCACACCAATTCTCTTTTGCAACGCCAATTAATTAACCAAAAATTTCATCATAAAGGCTTGGCATTGTTTTTCGGTTGTCTAACAATGAAAAATTGATTGAAAGCTGTCTCTAATGTATGGAAGCATTATTTATATAATATATGTTATACAATATGTTAAGTAAATAAATTCATTAGCACATCATGCATTATTATTAGTTTGAAAAAAAAAAAATCTTCTAAAAAGCAGTCAAAAAAATAAAAAATTGAATCCAAATTATTATTATATTTTGAAGGATTTCTATCTTCATAAAATGTCATTGAATGATTCCATTTGAAAATGTGAATTTTATTTTTGAATAGTCTGTTGATTAGGTTGGGATCATCAATCAATTAGGTTTGCCCTTTTGGTTAATTATTAATTAATATTGAACATAAGAGAGCAGCTTTGAATTTGCTCTCTACTCTGGCAACAATCATCATCCCTTTCCCTATTATTCATGTTTATTTCCAGCCAATAATGTTTCAATTTAAGTAGTATAAAGGGAATTGTAAAATATTGGAAATATATTTAGACATTTTTACCTGTAAGTTTATTAAAGATAGCTACTCTTATGGATATTTTAGGCTTGTTAAAAATATCTCTCTCTTACTATCATCGATCATTGTACGAGACTAAATGTAAGCACTACATCTGTCTGTCAAGGGGTCTCTTAGTGTTAATATAGGCCTATAGATAATAGGAATCTAATAAAAGAATTTATTCTATAATATAAATAGAGATGTTCTTGTTCCATTAGCTCTAATTTAAGTATTTTTTTTTTTTAAATATTTTTAATCATCATTCATTTATTTAAAATTTTTAAAGTCAAATGTCCTCAAGTGTGAGACAATTTTTTTAAAATTTCAAATTTTTCTTTAAAAAATTTTATATAAACTATTAAAAAAATTATTTATTATCAAAGATTTTGAATTCAAAAATATAGAACCTATTAACTAAAAAAATGTGGAGAAATCTTATCTAAATGCAATTTTCTCTATTCTCAAGAGAGGGGGAGATTATGATCAAGCGAGAAACCATTATTGGATCAGAAAACAAAATTTGTTCATTAAATTTTATAAAATCAAAAAATTATGTAGTAAGGAATAAAGAAAAGAGTGATGGTGCTATGTTTATTTCCTTTATTAGTCACTTCAAGTCGACGTTTAGATTGTATATATGACCGAAACGTCGGTTTAAGTGACGTTTCGCTAAATTTACAACCGAAACGTCGGCTTTAAGTCAAGGGCGGATCCAGAGGTGTTTCTCGGGGGGGGGGGGTAATCTGGTGTGACTCGTCACACATCACACTATTTTTTTTTAATTTCGGTAATTTCAAAGCGCATTCTGTACTTGTTTGCCAGAATATAAATACACCTCAAATTTTTAAGTATTAATTTTTAAAATTTTACATTAAAAATAGATTTTTTTGCGAAAAAAAGGTATTTTTTCGAATCTCGGGGGGGAGTAATTACCCCCTTTACCCCCCCTGTATCCGCCCTTGCTTTAAGTGACGTTTCGCTCAAACATACGACCGAAACGTCGGCTTTAAGTGACGTTTCGCTCAAATTTACAACCGAAACGTCGGCTTGAAGTGACTAATAAAGGAAATATACATAGCTACCATCACTCTTTTCTTTATTCCTTACTACAAGATCTACTCTATCCACCTCTAACAAAAAATTATATTAATAGATAAAAAAACTTATTTCATTGCTCATCAGACTCCATGCAACTGGTTGTCCCTCAGTCAATTTTAGTGATTATTAATGATTTTAATTAAGTGGGAATTTACAATATTTCTATATTGTATTATTCAACACTTAAGCTTATCATAGTTGTATTAGTTTAATAGATTCATTTAAATATAGACTGAAAATAGCAAGAACAAATATATTTAATTATAGTTCTATTATAGTATTAATTAATATATACATTAGGTGTTTTGTAAATGTTATTCTATTACTATTTATCTCAAACTATTTGCTTCTTCTATTGAAAAATATTCTAATGATAACCATTAAAATAAATTTCAATAATTAAAGTAGATCGAAAAAAAATCTTAATTCAAAATAGGCCTTATATTAAAAAAAGTTGTCAATGATTGATTGAATTATTATTAATTTACAAAAAAAAAAAAAAAAAAACGTACAAGCAGGCACCTGCTTGGTCGGTAGAGCACAGCTGATGCCACAAGCAGTGCTCAAACTCAGCAAAGGGAGAGGGAACTAACGACCCTAAGGACCTTAGAAAGAACTCTCCTCATACGAACAATAATTGTGTAGGGAAAAAACATTTCAAAACATAATGAAAATTCTAAAAAAAAAAAATTAACTATTATAAAAAATGGAAAAGTAATTCTTGATTGTCAGCCCTGAACGAGTTATTGATTTTTAATAAATTTGTCAAAGATATAAGCTTACCTTATATGTAACTTAAATAAATTAATAAGACAATAAAATGTGGAGGAGTTATATTTAGCAAATAAAGTGCCCCCGAGTTTGGCGTAGTAGGTAGCGTGCCTACCTCCTATACCAAACGTCGCGGGTTCGGACCCAGGCAGTCCGATGATTTTATTTAAGTCATTTGGATACCAGATGGCTTAAATAGAAATGCCTGAACCCCAAATTGATATATTAATTACAACGGTTATCGTCTAAAGTCTTAAATGGCCTGAGTTGCCGAAAAGACTGTGTGAATGAGTGTGTGAATTTGAGTGTGAATGAGAAAAAAGTGTGAATGTTTTTTAAATAAAAAAAAAATAAATAAAGTAACTTCTCAGTAGAGCTGTCACTATTGAACAAAATATCGATATATTAAAACACCGGTATTTTTTTACTATCGTTTTACTTAAGCCTAACTAAAATATCAGTTTTCCCTTTCAAGATATGAAAGCAAGGAGATAGTATTATGTTTAAATTAAAAAAATAATATAATATAATAGGTATGTTCGTTTCGCTTGCCATTTCAGTATAATTTACACTTTTTCCCCTGCATTTTGTTCGTTTCATTTTTTGCACGCTAGATGGACCATAGCAAAATTTGCATCTTTTGACCAAGATAGCGTACACTTTTTACCATGGCAAGTAAAACGAACAAACCTATTAGGGGTCGTCCACATATTACGTAACGCGTTAGGGGGTCTGGCTAAAACGTTATTAATTGTTACATTGGGGACCCGGGGGTCATAACAATTCAAAGTTGAGTTTATATAGTTTTTTGAAAAAAAAAAAAAAAAAAAATGTAAAATGATATGAATTTTGTATAAGAAATTTTATTCGGGGGATTAGCCCATTTTCAAAATATGGGGTCTGCAAAAAATGGGACATAGAGCGGAAACGAGACGAAAGGACCTGACACTTGTTTTGGAGATGGAGAAAAAAAAGGCCAGAAGAAATATTAGTCTTAGCTTGCGCCCTTGACCTGGTTCTGAGGTAGAGTATTAGCAACTCGTATCCAGATCCAGGCGACAAAATTTATTACAATTGAATTGGATAGCAATCAATTGAAATTAACAGGGGCTGGGTCAAAATGACCTCCGATGCCGAAAAAGTTTTCCTTAAAACGAATTAAAAAAAAAAGACTTAGCTCGGATAAATCGTGGTTGCCATCCACGAAATTCACAGCCTTAAGTAAATTAATTGAGTATTTAATCTACATTTCTGACAGTGGAATAATTTTTTATTTTATTTTTATAGAAGACTTCCCTTTGACTTCGCTCTTGAACATTTCATCTAAAAGAGAGCAGATTGATTCTGATTTCAGTAATAAACTAAAAATTGAATTCTTTACTGTGATCTGATTTCAATAGAAATATTTTTTTCATTTTTTTTTATATTATTTAATTTTTTTTATATATCGTTTTTATTGCATTTTTATTTCGATTCGGGTACCTCCCTTCTCCACGCTATCTGCACAAGTGATACGATCTTAAATGGTTTTATGAACTAGCCATTGGCGCTACTTTATTGCGGAAGAATATCCAAAAGGCAATTGGCGCTGGGTGATGTTTGACGCTGGGTCGTTTGCAGAGCCACCCCCGCAAGGTAATAGGGCTTGGAGTGTGGGCTGCTCCTACCTCCCCCAGGGGCAGAAGCAGTCCCGGGTATGGGTACGCTCCAACAAGCTCCTGTGGTTCTTATTATTGTTGCTGGGGGAAACATTAGCCACTCAAATTTTAATTGGCTCGTACTTTTCTTTGGCTTTTTTTTTATGAAAATGAGTCGAGCGCTGGACCAATTCGGCTAAATTGTTCGTTCGTCCAAACCCCATGCGCTTTCTTCCATTGCCTCATACCCTTTTTTTATCTTTTTTTTTTGCGCATATTTTCCTACTCGCTAGTATTAGTCTGCAAATAGCCTCTGCCAGATAGCCAGTAAACATTCAAATAAGGCGACACACTTTTTAATATTTTTAATTTATACATAACGTTACTAAAAAATTTTATTTGGAAGAATATCTTTATTTAAAAATTTATTTTATAATTTTCTACCTATTTTATGTTTATATACTTAAAACTTACCACACACAGTCAAGTAAAAAAACTTAATTAAATAATATAAAGTTAAATTTAATTTAGCAAATGACTAAGTTTATATAAAAGAAAACATAAAGAACAGTTTCTAAATTGGCTGGTCCTATATTTTTCCGAGGTTATTTTTCCTAATGTATAGAGGAAATTAATAAAAAAAAAAAAAAACCTTTTTAATAATTACTCAAAAAAAAAAAAAAAAAAAAAAATATACAAATGAAAATAAGGTGGATGGAGAATAATTTATTGATGTAAAGTTTAATATTCGCGATACATTTTAAAATTCATATAACTTATGCTTAGCGAAAAGTACGAAGCGCCAATTTGTTTGATATATACATACATCCCCTAATTTAATTGAAATTTTCCTCGCGAGATGGCGTTACGATTTAGCGATGTCGAAAAAGTTAAACAATATTATTAATTTCTCTCATTTAACGAGGATTACGATATTAAAATTAATTCAATATAAAAAAAATAAAAATATAGCCTAATTCTTACCTAAAGGTATTAAAAATAAAATCTTGAACTTCTTTCTATCGATTCAATTTTTTTCCTATTTATACAATGATCTGAAACAAAGATTTTCAATTATTTAAAAAAAAAAATCAACTAACTTAAAACATATTAATATATTATGTAAATGCCTTTTGAAAATCAATAATATTAAAAAAAAAAAAAAAAAAAATATATATATAAATCAATAATTAAAAGCGTGAGAAATTTTTTATCATTTTCTCAATAAGTAGCTAATTATTCTGCAAAAATATAGGATTAGAGGGACTTGAAATATGCTTTTGGAAAATTATTTTAAATAGTAAATAAATAAGAAAATTGACACTTAGTTATAAGTTTCAAAGATTATTAAAAATTAACGTAATGTGCATTTCGACATTCGTATGTCATCTTCACAAGTGATTTAAGACATTAAGCCTATAACCAAGTGTTTTTAATTTTTCACTTTTCAGATATTTGTAGATTTTTCATTTTTATCTTTTCTTTTAGGTTTTTTTTTAAATTATTAAGATGGATGCAAACTAAGAAAAGTGGTCTGGGCTCTTTGATTTTTGCTTATTGATTGATAAAAAAAAATATTTTGGTACCAAGAGAGACTTATAATAAATACATGAGCTAATTAATTAAATTTTTCTGGTTTATTTAGAGAGATCAATAACTATTTAATGAAATATTAATAATATTTAGTGAATAGAAATAGAATAATTAATGAGAAATATTTAGGTACCATATTATCACTACGACCTCATCATATAATTTAGATTTTTTTTTAAATCGATAATGGAAAAATATTAACCAAGTGTTGTTTGAAAAGAATGACGATTTTTTTAAATTTTAGTTCCCTGTTATTTTTTAAACTTAACCTAAAAAGTGAAAAAAAATTATATTATACAAAACGAATCAATATCTCGACAAAAAAATTTATCCACCCGAAAGGGAAATCTTATTCAATTGTTTTGATATAAAATTCAATATTGTAATTAATATTGTTTCTTAATTAGAAGATTGGCAATCACCACGTAAGTAAAAAAGAAATGTTTTCTCTAAAGGCTGAAGAGAAAAGACCGGCTTTCAAGATCCGCCACTTGGCGCGCTAGTCTCCAGTCAGAAGGGTGACTGAAAAAGTAAACTACGCAGATGCCTCTACGCATAGGGGAAAAAGATCTCCCCCACTATCATCACTCTTACTCCTGGAGTTTTTTAGGGGTATTGGAGGGGGATGGTTGACGGGGAGGGCGATTACTTAATCTCAAAAACAGTAAATAAAAATAAAGAATGCCTTCGCTCAATTTAACGCTTTAAACCCGATTAAAAAATAAGTCCCAGTTAAATATTGTATTTCGTTCGAGAATTGATCTTCTATCGTTGCTTGCGAACATCTCACGTTGCATATGTGATGTTGAAGAGGTGGGGATGTGGATCGATCATGCAGGACAGAACCCGGGGCGAGAGCCTTGGGCCCTTTACTTCACGGTGGAAATCGAAATCCATGATAAATAATTACAGGCAAAAAGAGAGAGAGAGAGAAGTGTAAAATTGATTGGTTTTATGATCCGGCACAAATATAAATAAAACACGAAATATATAGGTTAAATCGTTTAATTTATATTATGAATGAATGAAAGGTGTACAATAAAGCTAGAGAGAATAAATAATATATATATAGGAATACCGGAATTATAATGATATAATTAACGACTATAGATCCATAAATAAAATGAAATAATGCTATTTATTTAAAGATGATATGTTAAGGTATATTTAAATTAACGTTTTTGTTGTTGTTGTTTTTGTTTTTTAATTAAAACATAATTTTTATTTTTATTTTAAGAATTAAATAAATAATATAATTTAATCTTAATTTTTTTTTGATTCTCGTAAATAAATATGCTTATGATAGAGAGAGAGAGATAAGGGCTTGCATAAAGTGCATCCCACAGGCCATTTATTTAGCGGGATATATTATTTTGCCTTTGGGAAGTCAATTAGGACGAATACAAGACAGCCAAGCGAACAAAGGGCTAAGCCTTAGGCTCATTACGCTCCAAAGTCTCATTAGAGAGGGCTTTGGCTCGATCGCCGCAGTAAAATATTCCACGATAGCCAGCAGCTAATTATAAATGTATTAAATAAAATCGCGCGCGTTAATGACGGGCCACGCCCCCAAATGGGCGGGGCTTCCCTCCCCCTCTCCTGCCGGCCGATGTATCCCCACCACCGCCGTCGCGCTGCTTGCACCCTAAGCTCCACCCCTATCCTGAAACAACGCGTTTTTCGAATTTTTTTTTTTTATTTTATTATTATTTTTTTTTTTTTAAGCCAAAATCGCAAAATATGCATTTATATAACATCTTTCTCGCGTGCGTCCGGTTGAGAGGGGGGTTGTGTGTTGCAGATGAAACGCACTCACATATACACACACAGAGATATATATAAATATAGGGGAGGGGATGAAAAAAAAAAAAAGAGAAGAACGATCGACAGAAAACGAACGAACGCAGCCTGTCGAGTTTCGATGCAACGTATATGCGTGCGCATAAAACGGGGTGAAAAAAAAAATATCCCGCGCGTTCGTTGTTGTAAATTCTCTTTTTTCCCTATATTCGTTTACCCTTTTTTTTTTTTTATTTTTTTTGTCTTCTTCTCTTCTCCATCTATACACTTCAAGCCCCTTTTCATTTTTCTAGACTCGGCGTTAATTGTTTATCAATACTCTCTCACTCTATAGTGTGCAATAAGCTTACAAGAGAGAGAGAGAGAGGAAGAGGAGGAATTAGAGTGAATGTAGAAACACACATCTATATAATAAATACACACACACACTCGTATATCCACACACCCATACAAATATACGTGTGACGAAGCGATTTATCATCGACCTGCCAATAAAGCGACCAGCTAATTAAGTGATGCCGCTAATTAACAGATGGCATGGGTAGAGCCGTTTAAGGCATTCAATCGCTTATGACACCCTCGCTCGTTTTTTTTTTTTTTTTTTTTAATTCTAAGCTGGTTCAATTTTAGTCAAAAACAATCAATAATCAGCTGAATTCTTGAGAGGAAAAATTATTTTTTTTACTTTTTCTTCTTATCATTATTCAAGTTCGATATTTGGTTCTATTAATTTTAACACGTTTTTTTTTTCATCATTTAACAAGATTGTAATTAATTTTATTATATAAACAAAAAAATCTATAAAGAATATATTACATTATACATTTTATATTAAATAATTAAAATAAATATTTTAGATTTATTATAACCTACTTATAATAATTTTTAGAAAATTAATAAATGTTTTTCTATCAATATATTTACGTATTATATATTTATTTTGGTCCATTACATAGTATAAATGTAAAAAGTCAATTTGATTTGACTTGAGAGAATTGACCATTTAGTATGAAATTAGGTAAATATACTATTCTAGCTTACTATTCTTTTACATTAATTATATTTTATTAAAATTATTAGGCCACTCCTCTATCGGCTTCACTACTACAATAATATGTCTAACTATCATAATTTTAACCAGTACAATTTATTATAAAATTATTATATTAAATTAAGTATTATGTAATTGATAATGATGGTAACTTCCAACTCAGGTCTCCTAAGGAGGTACTTAATTTTTGTAGAATTAGCTCAATTCTATGTATTTTTATTTTGTTTGCAAAAAAATTAATATTATTATTATTATTTACGTATTATATTTCATTAAATATTAATGGCGAATATTTTTCAGATAGAAATTTTAATTCTACAGATAACCTGACAGTTTTTGTAGTTGCTTAAAGAGAAAAGATTGACTTAAGCATAGCAGAACAAAAAAAAATCAACCTAAGCTCGTGCAAATAACGAATAGAAAAAAAAAGGAAATCAATCTTTCGTGAATATGAACCCCTGAATGAAAAAAAAACCAACAATTAATTAAGAAAAAATGTTTAAATGGTTACCTAAGCCAGAAAATTTTTCAATAATTAATTATATCATAATGTCAATGCCTAACACTCAACGAATAGTGAAGAAAGTCCTTATCAAAGATCAAATCTCATCAAGATAAAATCTCTTTAGAATAATTATTAAAATCTTTTATTTATTAATAATACGAGACATTTGTTTTAAAAATAAAAAATAATAAAAGTATTGTATTATAAAAAAAAATTTGATATCGCCAATTTTTATTCATAATTCATAAAAAAAAAAAAAAAAAAACTCAAAGGTGTTACTTTTTACACGGAAAGAAATGATAAAACAATCGAGTTAATAAAAAAAAAAGTCCATAGATATATTTAATTGGCTTTTGAATAACAACATTTCAATATTGAACATCACTTTTATTGTGAAACCATATGAATTGTTTTAGGTCGACCTTTATAATATAAAAAATATATATATATTAGGAAGTTTTAATTTAAAAAAAATGGTTGATTAAATATCGCAATAAAGATCATTGTTTCAAAAGAGTTACTAGATATTTTTTATTTAATTTAACAATTTTTAGATTTATTTATATATCTGAATAAAGAGTTAAAATAAAAAAAAAAATTGGCAACGATATGTTGTTTTAATTTACTAAATAAAAGACGTGTAGACGTAGGGAAATCAATAAATTTGATGAATTATATCATCAGATGTGACCAGGGGGGCTAAGCAAGGGCGCATGAAGCCCCTTTGAAGCTCACCAACGAGAATATTATGTTTGCTCCTCGCCCCTTTCCCCTTTTCAACTTCTTCTATATATAAGCATATAACCCGATCCAAAATACACACAAGCACTTTCAAAAGTTAACTAATTATTTTCAAACAAAAATTTTTTTTTTAAATTCCAAAAAAATAATAGAAAATAAAGTTTTATGTAATTAAGTAAAGAGATGAAAATTTTTCTTAATTACATAATCTAAATTTAGGAAAACGAAAAAGTACTTAAATAAATTTAAAAAAGAGTAATAATTGTAAGTGTATTTGATAAAGATAAAAGAGTTTTCGTAAAATAGAAATGAAACCACTCCTCCGGAGAAAGCGCGATACTTAAGTAATTTTAAATAAACCACACACCGTTCCCTGAATTGAAATTGAGTAAAAAAATATCTGGTGTGAGAGGTGACACAGCACACAACTTTCTCTTACCCTTCAGCAAGAGAAAGTTGTGTACTGTGCTTGTCACACCAGATTTTTTGTGTCGACTTATATTTAGTTTCTGCCGATATATTAGAATTCAAGATGTAAAATTTATAAATATGGGAAAATATCAAGGGCGGATACAAGGGGAGGGGGTAAAGGGGGTAAGTACCCCCCCCCCCCCCGAGATTAGAAAAAAATACCTTTTTTTCGCAAAAAAAATTTATTTTTAATATAAAATTTTAAAAATTAATACTTAAAAATTTGATTTGTATTTATATTCTGCCAATCAAGTACAGAATGTGCCTTTAAATTACCGAAATTATGAAAAAATAGTGTGCTGTGCGACGAGTCACACCAGATTACCCCCCCCCCCCCCCGAGAAACACATCTGGATCCGCCCTTGGAAAATATTTATATTTTGTTACCAAAGAAACCATTTCTCCTATCTTTTCTATGAAGTACAAGAGCAAAGTGTGCTTCATAAGATTTCAATGGCAAAATGAGAATATACATTTTAAAGAGCATCTAAAAAATAATTGATTTATGGATTTTAATCAATATCGTTGGAGCGAATTTTGAGAAAATCGAAAAAAAAAAACATGAGTAAAGTACTAATACATTTTGGGCAATTTTGATCAAAAGTTTATTTTCACGCCTCAGGGGGGTGCCTAACTTAAATATAAAATTTTAACCACCTAGCTCAATTCATTCATGCTTTAAATTGGATACAGATACACACACAGACAGACCATGTTGCGAAAACCACTTTTTTTGTCTCAGGGGAACTCAAAACGTGTATATCCATCAAAATCTCGACATGAATCCAATACTTTCTCACTTATACGTATAGGTAAGAGAAAGCAAAAAGTATATACTTTCAATTGTCCCCCCTTTCCTCCCCCTTATGAATTCTATTAAAAAATCTTATTATGTGGCTTACATATTGAGCTTTTAATAGAGGGCAAGGTAGATGGATTATGCATAAAACAACTTTTCAAATTCCAGAAACTACAAAACGAGTTTTTCCTGGTTTGAACAAATTTATAATACTTTACCATTCTAAAAGAATAAAAATTATTAGTATTCTAATATATATAGAGATTGTTTGAGTTATGGTGATCATAAAATGCGTGCAAAGTTGTATGGTGACACAACTGGTTTAATTTACATACGAATTTCTATTTCTATTATTTAACTTTCTTTATTAACCAAATAGTATTATTTATTTATTTTGAATGCTCATTAAACAATCGCAACTAACTTTTGATATTCAGATGTTTACATAAAAATAAAAATATTTTCCTCTACTTGGCTTGAAAATTATTGCATTTATTTTAAACGAGACGAAAGAAAGAATTAAATTGCAATTAAATAAATGAAAGGAATGGAGGCTAACGCGACATTAAATATTCATATTTCATAATAATTTCCATTATCTTTATTAAAAATAGAGGAAAGATATTTTTTCAAAAAGTTTTTACTAAACAAAGGTATAGTTGAGTTGTAGGTAACTTATGTTTCAAAAATATATTTTTGAAATTAATAAAAATTATTTTAAATTTTTATACAGCTGATGAAATTGGATAAAATCTAATTCAACAAAACAATTATTCTTGGTTATATGGTTCAGCAGTATATTTATATTTATAATGTTTCAACTAGTTCCCACGGTGAATTAGTTTAAATCTAATTCCAAATTTATCGTTTTAAAAAATAATTTATGGAAAACATGGACAGAGCCGTCCGTCCCTAGGGTAGTCGTCGCGAAGATCCAGTGAGATATCGTGCACATATTACGTAACGCGTTAGGGGGAGGGGGGTCTGAACAAAACGTTACTAATTGTGACATGGGTGACCCGGGGGTTTTTTTATGTGACATAACAATTCAAAGTTGAATTTATAAAATTTTTTGAAAAAAAAAAAAAGGTCGAATGAATTTCACAACAGGGAAAAATGAAGTGATTATTTGAGTCACGAGGGAAAATTGTCTAAAAAAAAAAGGTGGAATGATATGAATTTTGTATAAGAAATTTTATTCGGGGAGGGGGGGGTAGTTCTATGTTGTGTGACATAATATTTATAGGGGGTTTGTTTGTATGTGACTAACTGACATGGGGGAGGGGGATTAGAAAATCTTCAAAAAAGGGGTTACGTAATATGTGGACGACTCCTTATATATATATCGCCCCTTTTACCTATATTTTTTAAAGGCAATAGTGGCTAATATTTTGGATAAGAATAATATTGTTATTAAGTTTTTATTTAGTATATAAATCTTTTTAAAATGTAGCCTAATATAATTAATTACATTAAAATACTACTAACTCTCTGTAATTTTGCGAATTCCTCCTGGCATGTGTTTTAAATATATTTTCATACTAGATTATTTAAAATAAAATTCATTTTGCATTAAAAATTTGGTCGATACTTATAAAATTTTAAAAACGGTATAGATTTTATATAAAAAATCTGGTGTGACTGGTTGCACAGCATTACCTTCGGTAATTGAAAGTTGTGCCTGTGCTTGTCACACCAGATTTTTTTGTTTCGAGATATATTTAGTTTCCGCCGATATATTAGAATTCAAGATGTAAAATTTTTAAACATAGAAAAATATTTATATTTTATTACCATGACAAACAACCGTTTCTTCTATCTTTCCTATGAAGTACAAGAATAAAAAGTGTGCTTCAAACAATTTCAATGGCAAAATGACCACATTTTAAAGAGCATCTAAAATGTATTTGATTTATGAATTTTAATCAAAATCGTTAGAATTTTTTTTTTTTATAAAAAACATTCACACTTTTTCTCATTCACACTCACATTCACACAGTCTTTTCGGCAACTCAGGCCATTTAAGACTTTTACGATAATCAGTATGTTTAATATATCAATTGGGGGGTCCATGCATTTTTATTTAAGTCATTTCGTATCCAAATGCCTTAAATAAAATTATCGGACTGCCTGGGGTCCGAACCCGAGACGTTCGGTATAGAAGGTAGGCACGCTACCAACTACTCCAAGCCCCTTGGGCATCGTTAGAATTAATTTTAAGAAAATCGAAAAAAAAAAACTGAAAAAGTACATCAGTAAAGTACTAGTCTTATAAGCCCTCTTATAAGTAGGTGCATCATCGGTTCTTAAAATTAAATTAAAAAACAATAAAAGTTTAATTCTTAACTTTCTTTTTAGTCTAAAACTAGTGATTTCAAAATATGGTATTATTTAAATACATTTGACTCGTCAAGGGAGGAAGGGGGTTCAGGCTCACCAAATGGACAGTCGGTGCCACAATTATCCGCCACCCTTGAGTTTAGACAAACAAAACGCATTTTTCCCAGGTAAAATAAATAAATATTATTTTTTAATAGAATTGAAAGCGAAAAGGCAAAACTTTGATAGCAGTGTTTTTACTGTTGGGTGACTTTTAATATGAACTCCCCCCGGAGCCGAGGGGTCAGAGGTGTTGAAAAATGTCGTAATGCCAAGGGGCTCGGGTTCGGATCCCAGGCAGATGAATATTTATTTAAAGCTTCTGGTATAAATGCCTGGACGCCAATTTATATCGTAACTAGAATAATTTGAGTATCGTTAAAGTCTATATGGGTTGCCAAAAAGACTTTGAAAAAATATTGAAAGGAAAAATATATCTACTTTTAATGTTAGAAAATAAATTAAAACGGCTTGATTTATTAAGTGATATTCTATGTAATTAATATATGTTATGTCTGTAATTAGATAAAATGATCGTGAGGTGAACGAAGGTGGGTCGTGTGACATATTAATAAAGATGTTTTATTGGTTGATATTGATCACCCATCCAAAATTGAGTCTTAATAATTTGTTGCCATTTCATATTAATAATCATATTGATTTTATAATATCAGCATATAAATTAATTAGTCGTCAATAAATGGATAGTATAATTAATAATGTGTTTGATAGGTCACAACATATGCTAACCATATACCGAAGAAAAACATCTAAAATTAGAAAAAGATGTCGTTGATTTTATTTTCTCTCATGAGTGAATCGTATCTCTATGCAAGCCGTTTTCTCATTATCATCATTTAAATAAAGTAAAGGAAACATGGCTGACTGAATAAGGATGAAGCCGCCGTTCGAAATTTTTGATATCTAAATAAATGCAGTCGCATATGAGAAAGAGCGCGTTTCCTTCCTCGTTTTAGGTGGTTGGTTGGTCAGTGGGTGTTTCGCAATTGCAGACCCTACTCTGTATGTGAGTGACAACACAATGGCTTGTGTCTGTGTGTCGGCCCTGCAAAAACCCTTCGGGGACAACATTTACATTTACTAGCAGCAAACTCCTCACAAGTGTGGATATACTGTACATGTGTGTGAAGGATTATACTCTGGAAAATCGATCTTTAAATCTTGTTTTATTATATAAATAAGCAAGTAAAAAAAAAAAAGAAGGAATCGATAAAAATTATTCTATTTATATAAATGCATAGCTACAAATAGCTGGAAGATAGGCAACCAAATTCACCAAAAATAGATTTTTACTTTCTCTTATTTTATTAATCAAAGCTTCTCTAATAGTTTCTAAAAAAAATTTAATTAACCTATATAGTAAAAGATCAAAGTTTTCAAGCCGAAAGAATTGAGATTTGCCTAGCTTCCAGGCAAGCAACATCAATTTTTCTGAGCTTTGAATTACAAGAAAATAATAATAGTCCTGGAGAAAATTATCCTCCCCCTTTCTTAAGGGCTAAGAAGAAATCTTTTTATTGCTGAGGAACTTTTAAAAAAATCTGGTGTGACTGGTCGCACAGTGGCTGTGCTTGTCACACCAGATTTTTTGTGTTGACATATGATTAGTTTCCAACAGTATGGTACATTCGAATTTCACGATGTAATATTTCAATGGCAAAATGAAAATATACATTTTAAAGAACATCTAACGTGAATTTTAAACAAAATCGTTGGAGCGAATTTTGAAAAAGTACATCAGTAAAGTACTAGTACTTTTTGACCGATTTTATTCAAAAGCTTCCTGTCAAGTCAAAGGGGGGTACCTGACTTAAATATAAAATTTCAATCTCATAGCTCTTTTGGTTCTTGAGACATTTTGTTTACAGACAGAGAAACAGACCATGTCGCGAAAACCACTTTTTTGGATTCAGGGGAACTCAAAACGTGTATATCCATCAAAATCTCGACATCGAATTTTTGACATGAATCCAATACTTTCTCTCTATGTACTGTATATATTACATTTATACATAGATAAAAGAAAGTAAAATGGATGAGATTAGGCTTTTCAGAATGAATTGGTTGAGTTAATATAAAGAAAAAAAATTTATAATAAGTAAAAATGAAGCCGGAAGTTTTTTCAGCTTTAGAGCGAAACAAATATTATGAATAATATTACATATATAGGTAAGAGAAACCGTTCCTAAATAAAAATTTGGAGTGACTGATCATAGAGCAGACAACTTTTTTTTACCTTCAGTAATTGAAAGTTGTGTTCTGTGCTTGTCAGTCCAGATTTATTGTGTCGACATATGATTTGGTTTCCTACAGTAAGGTACATTAGAAATTAAAATGAAAATTTAAGCACAATCATTGTGATTAAGCAATGCCAAGCGCGGTGAAATCTCAGGATGGTGGACCCGAGGGATCAGCGTGTGGAACGTCTTCCGGCAGTCATCGGTACATAATAAAGATTCATATATATATATATATATATATACATGTACTCCTAAATGGCGAGAAAGAATGGTGAAAAGAGAGAAAATTTATAAACAAGGGAAAATATTTATATTTTCTCCAATTTTTTCTATGAAGTACAAGAGTAAAGTGTACTTCAAAAAATTTTGAGGTCAAAATGAGAATATACCTCAAAGCGTGTATTTCCATCAAAATCTCAAAAAACATCGACTTTTTGACATGAATGCAATAATTTCTCTCTCTATATCTATTCTATTCTACTCTACATCTATTAATATATATAGGAGAAAGTTAAAAATTACGTCTTAGCATTTTATTTGAATTTAAATATGTTTTACTTTGAGGTAAAAAAAAATAAATTAAACACTAATATATCATTTAATTTAAAAACACGTGTATTAATTTTTAAAGTTAATTTATAAAGTATTATTCAAAACAAATTTTAAATTAAGATTTATAATTGATATTATTCGTCCTATAAATCGTAATATTTGTTTTGATATTATGACAAACAATGTTTATTAGTTATTAGGCATTCATAAATAAAATCGATCTCAGGATTTGAGCAGATTTGTAGCAAAGCCCGAGTGTTTTTATTTCCACTTCCGCTTTAAAATCGCCCGGGAGAATTCCGCTTAAATAATCTGATCAAATTTTCAGCTCAAAAGGAGAGTTCATAAAAGAAAGAAAAAAAAATTTTTTTTCCTGTTTCTCTTTCCTCTTCGAATCCTCCCCCCCCCCTCTCTCTCTCTCTCTCTAGCTCAAATCCTTTTTCCTTTTTTTCAGCTTTTCTCTCTCTTTCTCTCTCTCACTTTTTTCTCACGCAAAGAGGAAAGAATATTTAATTGGTTTTGTTTTTGAATTAACCTTGACATATTTTTAAAAGAAAAAAAAATAATTTTTTTTGCAAATATCGGATCAATAAGCATACAAATAGGGAGAATGAAAACACAACCTCTCTCTTTTTTTGTAATAAATAAATGAATAGCCTACTCTTTTTGCTTTCTATTTTCTTAAATTATCATTTGCTAAATAAAAAGTCCACAAATCAAAAGAATATTTATTTTAACATATGCAATTTAATTAGGCTATATTAAAAAAAAAAAGGTACAGAATTTAGTATTTTCTCATCAAGCAGTCTGACTGCCAGGTGCGGAGACTGCAATCGAACAACAATACCAAGTATAAAATTAAGCCGACATATTTATTTATTTTAATGAATTTTTGGTACCAGTACAGCACTATAATAATAGATAGGTGATGAGAATATTTTATTTTCCTTTGTCACACATGTTATATCATACAATAGAAAACTATAGAGTTTATTGCCTGAAAAGACAGGGCCGGATCTAGGGGGGGGGGGCAGATATATCAGGGGGCGGCAAAAATTTTGCGTCTCGTCTCTAAAAAAAGGTAAAATATTTTTTCGGACGGGAAAAAATTTGGCTTCCGCGTAAGAGAAAATGTTCGGCGAAAAAATTTTGGTTCCGCGGGTGGCAAAAATTTTGCGTCTCTAAAAAAGGTAAAATATTTTTTCGGAAAAAATTTCTATATAGTCTACGCCCCTGAAAGATTTACTAAAAAAAAAAGGTAAAATGATATGAATTTTGCGGCAAAACCCCCCCCAAAAAAAAAATCTCTAGTCCGGCCCTGCGAAAAGATATAGATAAAAAAATAAAATTAAACTATTAAGAAAATAGTGTTGACAAAAGGTGACAGATGGTATGTGAAGTAGTTTGTTAAATAAAACAAACTATAAACTGATGATGACCAAAATAATGGTCATCATCAGAACTGAAAAACATGGAGGCTGAAACATCAGGGGGTGCCTAACTTAATTGCATGAAATAAAATAAAATATATTGAAAATTATTTATTTTTAATCATTTACTGCTGCACATACCATCTGTCACCTTTTGTCAACACTATTTTCTTTTTAATTTTTATTTCTTTTTACCTATTATCTTTTCGGACTATAACCTCTATAGTATTCTATTGTATAATATATATATACGACAAAGGGAAATAAAATATTCTCATCACCTATCTATATATTATAGTACTGGTGCCAAAAATTCATTAAAATAAATAAATAAATATCTATTATAAAATTTGTAAATCTGAATTTTTTTTTTTTTTCATTTTGTTAATTTCGAAATATTTTTATCTCTGCCTTTATATTTCACTTTATTTATATGTATTAAGCTGTTTTGTTGCTAAAATGAAAAGTAAAAAAGGAGGAGCTATGATTTACCTATCAATAATCTATCAATATTTACATTGAAAGGTTTACTCGTGTAAACAATAACAAAATTTTTTTGAATTACATCTATATATCATGCATTTTGCGTAAATAACAGTTTTAAATTTAAAAAAAAAAAAAGAAGAAAAAATATACTATGATATTATTGTTTACAAAGCTCAATAAAAAAATACATAAGCACATGGCTAAATTCTAAATTTTATATTTACAAAGCACTCTTGGAAAATATTAATAAAAAATACAATTAAAAAAAAATTGTTTTATATTTTATTTAAGCACTTAATAAGATTTCATATAAAAAACAAATATTTAAAAAATTTCTAAAGAATTAGTAGGGGGGAAAATATTTTATTAATAAATTTATTTTCATTCCAATTTCATTTAATAGAATATTAAAAATGTATTATACTTAAAATTATTTAAAAATTAAAATTTTTCTAAAAAAAAATAATTATCATAATCTTTTACTAATAAATTTTAACGTAATATTTACCCTAATTTGTAGATTATTATTCATTATTTTTTACTTTATTATATATCTCATCCAAAAATATTTTTCTTCATAGTAAAAAGTAGGCTTCGGTACAAGCAGTGAGGTGGATTTTTTTACCTAAAAATAAAAGATCAATATAATGTTAAAAAAAATATTATTAATATTAAAATTTCGTCATAGACATTAATATTTATAACTAGCGAAATGAAGGAAAATATTTTAAAGGTGTTTTAAAAAATTATTTTATTTAATTGAGATGTTTAATTTTTCAAGTTATTCAAATAAAAATATAGGTATAATTTTTCGTCCGGTTCCCCATTTCTACGCTACTGACTCCGGACTGCCGACTTTCATTGATATTATTACTGAATGCTTTATTCTTTCACTCATTAGTGACAGAAATGAAAGTTTATGGCGAGAGGGAGAATCCTGAGGTGGATTTCCAATTCCTTCCTCAATGAGACAGTTCAATCAAAACAATTTTATCAAGAGTCGCGGGAGCGACTCGTCGCCGAGCATGTGAAAAGCAAAAGAAAGCAAAGAAACTCTTAATACTACCATTTAGTTGACATTCCAATAGATGCCAATGGCCCATTGCATTTAGATGGACGAGTCGTCCCTAGACTATATTATCAAGAATGATTTTAAATCCTTAATAAAAGATAGGGACGTGAAAAAATTTTTTTGAGAAACTTTTCTCTTTCTGGGCGAATATCTCAAAAAGTTTTTAAGATATCGGAGCCAAATTTTTTTATATTAAACTAGAATAAATAAGGATTATTTTGAGCACGAATTCAAAAAAAATTCCAGTGCCAAACAGAATGGCAGAGGCTCAAAGTTGAGATTTTGCCAATTTCGGAAGGTCAAAAGTTAGTCTCTTATTTTTCCTTTTTTTTTTCTTTTTTTTCATTCTTTTCTTCAATTTTCAAATTTTTAGACAAAGCTACAGGTTTCCCTGCTGGACCGATTAGGATGAAATTTAAAATACAAATAGATACTATCAAAAACCCGATACCTTTGATATAAAATTTCATTTTGGATCAAAATTGACTTTTTGAGAGGTATTCAAAATTTCAAATTTGTCCTATCTTTAACGTGGCGAAAAGACAATTTTGACTATTTTGCTCCCTGATGACGTCATCTAGGAACATATATATTAAAATTAGTAATTTTCATCCCTAATGGAACAAAAATTTTTTAGGATAGATCCATTCAGATAGAAATAGATTAACGTGATAAGAAGGAGTGCTACCAACATAAAATAAATAAAAAACCTAAAATTTTATAAAATTTGGTGAAATCCTATGTTTATCGTTTCGAATAGATACCACACGATGTATTTACATTCTACCAACATAACAAAAATAAAAATCCTAAAATTTTATAAAATTTGGTGAAATCCTATGTTTATCGTTTCGAATAGATACCACACGATGTATTTACATCCTACCAACTTAACAAAAATAAAAATCCTAAAATTTTATAAAATTTGGTGAAATCCTATGTTTATCGTTTCGAATAGATACCAAACGATGTATTTACATCCTACCAACATAACAAAAATAAAAATCCTAAAATTTTATAAAATTTGGTGAAATCCTATGTTTATCGTTTCGAATAGATACCAAACGATGTATTTACATTCTACCAACATAACAAAAATAAAAATCCTAAAATTTTATAAAATTTGGTGAAATCCTATGTTTATCGTTTCGAATAGATACCACACGATGTATTTACATCCTACCAACATAACAAAAATAAAAATCCTAAAATTTTATAAAATTTGGTGAAATCCCATGTTTATCGTTTCGAATAGATACCACACGATGTATTTACATCCTACCAACATAACAAAAATAAAAATCCTAAAATTTTATAAAATTTGGTGAAATCCTATGTTTATCGTTTCGAATGGATACCAAACGATGTATTTATTTTTTACTGTTTGGAATGCATATTAAAAGATCTATTCATGGGATAACTTAATATTTAATAAACAAAAATTAATAAATAATATTTTCATGTAATATTTCACAAAAAGAAGTGAAATCTCAGCCAAAAACATCGGAGATGCAAAAAGGGGCGCCTCGCATTATTTTTGCCTAGCGTCGAGGTGAAATCAAAAAATGCGCCTCGCTTTTCTGATTTATATAAAAGCGAGGATATATGAAACAAATAAAATTCTGTAGGGGTTTTATTTAAGTGAAAATATTTCCTCGCTTTTATATAAATCAGAAAAGCGAGGCGCATTTTTTGATTTCACCTCGACGCTAGGCAAAATATGCGAGGCGCCCCTGCATCTCCGATGTTTTTGGCTGAGATAAAAACCATCACGATCAATCAATTATCCATTATACAAATTCAACTTTTAGTAAGTTCTTATCAATTTTTTGGTATATATAGACCTATGTATTTTTTTTTTTAATTTTTCTTTATATATATTTAGTTTTTATTAATATTTTTACGGCAGAAGATTGCGAATAATACACTTCATTCTGGATTAGCTTTTGCTTTTTTCCACAGGTTTTTCTTACAACTTTTGTATGTAAAAAATATTTGAAAACTGCACCTTCTGAAGCCATTTACTACATTATTTATATAGACATATTTTTAGAAATGTTTATATATGGACCTATATATTACCCAAGGGGGATACAAGGGGGGGAGTAAAGGGGGTAATTACCCCCCCCCCCCCGGGATTTGAAAAAATACTTTTTTATCGAAAAAAAATTTATTTTGAATGTAAAATTTTAAAAATTAATACTTAAAAATTTGATTTGTATTTATATTCTGGCAAACAAGTACAGAATGCGCCTTTAAATTACCGAAATTAAGAAAAAATTGTGTGCTGTGCGACCAGTCACACCAGATAACCCCCCTTCCCTGAGAAACACCTCTGGATCCGCCCTTGGTACCACCGTATATACAATATTATATTATAATTTGTGTATTAGCTATAGAGTTAATCAGAGTAAGTAGCGAAGAGGAAACAAACCAGACTTTAAGAGAAAAAGGCTGAAATCAAATAAAGAAAAAACATTCTTCTTTTTCCGCTTTACTTAATACAAAATTTCTGTCGATTCTTCCGGCCTTCATCAGGACAAGTGCAATGTTTGCCCCGAGCTTAGAGGGATCACTCTTGAACCAGACCTCATGCTATTCGACGAATGATCGCGCCTACAATATGTCAGGAGTTTCCATGAGCCCTTTTAAAGATTGGACATGTCCTAATGAAGGCCGGAAGAATCGGTCGACATTTCGATTAAATACAGAGGAAAAAGAAGAATATTTTTTTCTTTATTTGCTTTCGGCTGCCTTATTTCTCCTCCTTATTAATATATCTGTAGATTATATTTATTTTTGACGTTTCTTATTATTTTCGACGAATGATTGATTAACTCTATTAATAAAAAAAAAAAACTCCGATTTTTCCCCCAATAATAACTGAATTGACACTAATAGACTTGACTGCAGACTGCAGTCGGCTGACAGCGATATGCGCTTGGTTGGTTTTGCGACTTTTTAAGTCTATATCTATCTATATAGAAGTATAGTCACGGCGAAAAAAAAAAAGACTTCGCCTGTATGTCAAGCGAGGGTAGGGGAGTGAATGGGATGGTGGAGGTGGACGGTGGCGGTGGTGGGGGCCCGCCACCGCCACTGTGTGGTAATGAATGAAATGTTGATAAACAATACGGCACATTGGAATAAAAAAAAAAGGAAAAAAAAAAGAAAAAAATAAAAAAAAATCTGACAAATTGACGCCGGGCGCGTTGTCTCGCTTTAATCCGCCATTAACAAAGAACGCGGACGAGATTGACGTGAGCGTGCCACGAGAGTTCAATGGTAATGAAAAGTACTTTATAAATACCAACCGCATCTATCTGATTGACGAGTTACTTCATAAAGCCACCACCATGGACTATTCATTCAAGCATTTAATGAGAAAAGTCCGGTCTATAAGATTGTATTGCAAATTAATTTCTTGGACAAATTCTTTTTTTTTTTACTTTTTTAATCATTTAATGGCTTCAAATTGTTATCCATTGATTTCGAAATGAAAAAGGATTAGGTATACATGAATACTGAGTGAGGATTTATAAAAGGGATTCTTTTTAAATTAACAATTGTAACGGAAGAATTTATTTCTGAATCATTTAGTGTTATTAATTAAATCGGACTTATATTTTTCACTTGAGTTTTAAAAGAATATTTTTTCAATTCAATAAGAATTTAATCGATGAGTCTTAGGGCGGTGATAAATTTTTTAAAGGTAAAAAAAAAGGATACTTTTTTTTGTAAAATTTATTTTGAGAGGGAAAATTAATATTTACTCGTCTGTATTTCATACCATAATAAGTGGCATACTTTGAGTGAAACTCAGACACTGAAGGGAAAAGAAGTAAACACAAAATTTTAATATTACAAAAACCTGAATAAAATTTCAAATTTAATTGGATTTCTAATAAGAACCTCTTTCAAAAAAATAGAAACCAACTCTAAAGACCGTCAAAAAAAGCATACGCCGTGGACCCCCGCCAGGAACGAAGTTCCTCACGCCCTTTCCTAACTCCAAATATATAATTTAATATGAATATTATATAAAAAAGAAAAAAATTATTTATTTTTAAAACAAGGTAGGAGTGGCCTCGCCTTCCTCCGCAGGCGTTCGAGCGCTGTAACGCTTTTTTGTTACGTTACGTGACGATTTCTGCCAATTCCGTACTGTAAGCCGCGTAGAAGAACTTCGTTTCAAAAAATTTTGGGGCTATCCTCTTCTCAAATACAATTGGGCCTCACAAATAAAAATGACTACACTACTGGCCTCAGTCACTGTCTTCTCAAACAAAAATTCTGACAAAGCAATTAGAAAGATTTAGTTATAAAAAATATTTTTATTTTTTTTGATTGTTGACGTTTCGGGATCTTCCTCAGGAGAAAATGGTTTTATTTAATTTCTTCTGGTTCCTTTCTCTTCCGTTAAGAAATTGTAAGAAACAGTCACATTTTATAGTCTTGAAATAGGCATATTCTTATTCAATAAGATGAAAATAATATAGGCTATCATATAAATCAAATGAAATTTTATTTTAATATGAAAATTTTAAAAATTATAATTATTTTAAAATAGGTGTTCAGCATACAAATAGAGAGAAATGAATTAGGCTTTAGAGAACGAAACTGACATAAAAATGAGTCATTAAAGTTCCGAAACTTTCTCTAAGTGGATTAATATTGTTATTTTAGACTTCAATTTTACTAATGAAAAATTGTATTTAAAAAAAAAACATATTGAAATACTTCTAGTCGAGCTTAAGATATTCACAATACCGTGGCCAATATTTTGGAAACCCCTGGCGTTGTTTATTCTTACTCTAATTTTTCATTTTTATGGGGTATAAAAATATTAAATAAATTTTATTTTGTTTTGTTGATGATGTGAAATTCAAATAAAAACCGACTTAGGAATAATTACGCTAAATGAACAATGGCTTAAGCGAACTCATAAAAGAGGGAATCCTTCTTAATTAGAAAAAATATTAATAATAATATTCTTCTAGTCTTTTTTCTTTAGTTTAAGCAATATACAATAAAATCTGATTATGAAAAAAAAAACGTGACTTTTTTTTTGTTAGAACGTAAAAATGAGATTTTGATTAAAAAAAGAGCGTTGAGATTTCTTTCATTAAAGAGATAGGGATTAGAATTAAAAAAAGAGGTTTAGGGGGACAAATAAGAATAAGGTAGATAAAAAAAGGAGTTTTCTGATTGAGAAGAAGTTTTGATAATTCGTGTATTTTTAACTTGAATTTTGATGAGTTTTGTGTGAAAAGCTTTTCAGAACAAGACAAGATTTTATTTTTTTTATTTTTATTTTAATCAACAATAAAAAAAAAGATTCCGTTTGATATGTTTCCCAGGCTACAACAAAGAAAAGGGTAGACGTCTTCTTTTTGTATAACGCGACAGTGGCGCTGACCCCTGGCGCATCAGCAGCTCCTTCCTCTCAACCCTTCGGTCTGTGTGGATCGTTAATACGCCGAGCAGGCGATTAGTCTTCCAAGGGGGAGAAGCAAAGGGTTGGAAACAGGTCCGTGGCCCGGGGGAGCCGTGGCTCGAGCTAAGAAAAAGATTGGAATTATCTTTATGTCCGAGGGGTGGTTGGTTGGTTGCCTTGCTATAGAAGGGCGAACGCAATTTCAGCTCCAGCCACCCCACAACCCCAACGAGCGCTTACTTTGCATTTACAAATACTGGCACGTCCCCGTCCCCGTCCCCCTCTCTTATGCGCAGAACTCACCCCCAGTACTGTAGAGAGAGAGAGAGAGACCAAGTGTTTATACATGGCAAGTAATTTCCCCTGGCTGGGGATGCGCGGGGGGTGCGCGCGTTCATTGAGAACAAGATCAATACAGCTCTAGGAGGCCAAGGCGTTGTCGGCCTCCCGGGCCGGCCATCGTCTCAGCATCTCAGCAAGGGACTCTACCCCCTTAATATATTCACCACCCACCCATCTAAATGCAAACCGGCCGAGCAATTTCCTTTTTATATTCCACCTCGTTTCGTTATTTCTACTTTTACGCGTAGCAAATCCGACTTAATATCTCATATGTTGGCGTAAAGTACATAAAACGGGGCAAGAATTCGAGGAATTATCCGGGAAATTAAAGCTTTATCTAGCAGCAACACTTGTGCTGAAGAAGGAGGAACGAATGAGGAAAAAAAAAACAAGAAAAAAAAAATCGACGCGCGTCGAAAAATAGCGGAACAGAGAGAGAGAGAGAGAGAAAGAGAGAACCTTATCACGTGGATAAACAAAAAAGCAACAAATCGCGCTATGAAGAAGAAAACTCGAAAATTTTTTAATTAGTTTTTCGCACCCAAGTACGATAAATTGGCGGCCGTCATCCGGGTTTCATTAGTTGCAAATGCAGCGAGTCCCCCCCCCCGTGTCAAAGGGGCGCATATTTGTCTTGCTCGAGAAACAGCCTCCAGCCCTATGTCACTCGCTCAGGGGTGCCTAGGTAAATTTATCGGTTTGTCAGCCGACGCTTCTAGGGTGAATTTTGATAAATAAAAAATCACTGAAGAGATCGCGTCTCATTATTTTTCCATCTAAAAAATAAACATCATTAAACTTCTTTTTTTTTTTTGGTAATTAAAAACCAATGATAAAGTCATTTAGATGAAGTTGCTAATTAATTATGGAATAATCTAAGAAGCTCTTTTTAATTTCAATACCGAAAGAAAATATTAAAATGAATAAAGACTAATTCAATTGGCTATAAGTAAATTTTAATTTATGAATAGAATATGATTAAAAGGAATTAAATAACAACTCTGTGTTTATATCAATGTATATTATTAAGAGTAGAGAAATGTGTTTATTTGTCGGGATCAATGAGAGTCCCGGCAAAAAATATATGGATAAGGGATCTTTTTCAAAAAAGGATTTTTTAAACTGCTTATAATCACATTAGGAGGTGAATATCGTCCAACAATCAAGTAGAATAATTAAAATATTATTTTGATAGACATACTTGGTATATAAAATTGAAAATATTAAAAAAAAATATATATTTTCCAATTTTGTTTTATCAAATGGTCCAAAGATTTCGGCATATCATTTTAATATAGCATATCCCTTTCCCCACTCCTATATATTATAAAATTCTATTATCAAATCTTGTTTTCGAAATAAAAACAGATTTTATCGGTCAGTCTGAAAAACCCAATCAATTATTTATTTAGAAAACATCTCTCGCCTAAAGGCGCTGCGATTGGGAAATTTTAATAAATATAACTAAATAAAGAAAAAGAAAAGTGATAAAAAATAAGTAAGTATCACGGGCGTATATAAGGGGGAGGGGCCCGCTCCCCATCCGAAATTTTTCAATGAAACTAGTAGGCCTATACAAAAAAAAGGTTCAATGATATTCGCAACAGAAAAAAGGAGAGATTTGAGTTACGAGGGGTGAATTTAGTAAAAAAAAAAAAAGGATCCAGGCTCCTTGGGGCTCAGGATATCCGGTAATTTAAAAATATTTATTTGTACGGGAGGAGGAGTATATTTAAAAAAGAGTCGGCCCCCACCCCTGAAAAAATACGCCCCTATTAACTATATAAAATATCAATTGAAATAAATATGGTTGAAAGGCCCTAAATAAAATATAAATTATATAATAGATGAAATCAAGAGCAGCTTGACGTACAATGGCATAATATTAGAGAAAGGAGGGGGAAATCTTGAAGAGAGGTTTAAAAATGGTTTTAAAAAATTTTGAAAAAAAAGGGGGGCCCACTCATAAGTATAAGTAGAAATACAAACAAGTCTTGGATTGCCTCGCACCGTGAACGGTTTTAAATAAAAAATTAAATATGTTTTCTTGAAATATAAGTAGCCTCTGAACTGCTAAAGCCTCGTATAAAAACATTCTTTAATTAAACATCTTCCCTCTTTTTTAATAATTAATTTTAATACCATATTAAAGAAGAAGGAAATTTTCATGTATCGATATAAAAAAAAAAACACGTGAGAATAAAGTCATCTGCTAGAGACAGCGTATTTAGTTTTGAGTAAAAAAAAAAAAAGGAAAGAAGTTAATTTTTAGAAAAAAAACTTTAAACACACAAGGAATTAAATAGATTAGAAAGAAAATATTGTTAATAATATTCATTTTTTCCAGCGATTCAATTTTTTTTTTTTTTTAATTCAATAAAGCATCAAGTCATACGAAAAATAGAAGAGAGAAAGAGAGAATTGGCCATTTCTGTTTAGAAAGAGTTATTTATTTGAAAAAAAAAAAAAAATAAATAAATAAATAATATTTTTATCAATAATTTCTGGTAAATATTAGATTTTTCTTTTTTGTTTTTTATAAGGGAAAAAATTCAGTGTTATAAAAATGAATAACAATAATAATAATAATACTATAGTTGAGGGTCGGAAAAATTAAAAATCACCGAAGGGAAGGGATGGTAATTCTGCAGGGCTGACGATTGTGTTTATCATTTGTAGATAAACAATAGTAATATGGATTGCGGTCGAGTCTATGGTTAGGGATAAATTCCTTATTATGAAAGACCAAGATATCTGTCACTTTTTTATAAGCAAATATTTTCGAAAATTTTTATTGATTTTTACTGTCTCTTATCTATATATGTTATTTAGGGATAAAGAATTGGATTTATGTCGAAAATTCGGTGTCGAGATTTTGATGGATTTACACGTTTTGGGGTCCCCTGAGTCCAAAAAAGTGGTTTTCGCAACATGGTCTGTCTGTGAACAGAATATCTCAAGAAGGAAAAGAACTAGGAGGTTGAAATTTTATATTTAAGACAGGTACCCCCCTGAGACGTGACACGAAGATTTTGAACAAAATCGGTCAAAAAGTACTAGTACTTTACTGATGCATTTTTTCAGTTTTTTCGATTTTCTCAAAATTCGCTTCAACGATTTTGTTTAAAATTCATTAATAAATTATTTTTTAGATGCTCTTTAAAATGTATATTCTCAATTTGCCCTTGAAATATTTTGAAGCACACTTTACTCTTGTACTTTAAAGGAAAAGTGGTTGCCATGGTAACAAAATAAATATTTTCCCATGTTTATAAATTGTACATTTTGAATTTTAATAAACTAAACTAAACTAAAATAAACTAAAGAAACTAAATATATCTCGACACAAAAATATCTGGTGTGACAATACATAACACCATTTTCTCTTAGCATAGGTAAGAGAAAGTTGTGTGTTGAGGGACCAGTCACACCAGATTTTTTAATAAATAAGTTTTTTTCATCTAAGGGATAGTTGATTATGAAAATGTTGTAATATAGCTTACTGTATAGTATAAAAATATAAAAATATTCCTTATAAAATTAATTTTACTAAAATCATTTATGTAAGAGTTTTTTGAATTAAAAAATCTGGGCTTAATTTCATTAACTTCTTAATTAATTAACCTCCGCTGTTATGTTTATATATTTCCAGGAAACAAAATATAATTAGGTAGGCTACAAGTATAATTAATTTATTAATTACAATATGTTTATATATTAAATTATATATTTTATATTAAAAAAAAAATGCATTTATTGGAAATGAAATAAAAACACAGTTTAACCTTTAAAAAAATCGATTAACACATTCAAAGCTGCTGCTCCCTTCCTGCTTTATTGATCCCTTTAAGAAAAAAATAAAAAAAACATCGCGTTGAAAATAGAAAAGAATTTTTTTGTCTTTTGACAACTGAAGTCATAATTAAAAAATTTTTCTATTTAGTATAGGCCTATATTTATTTATTTTTTATATTTTATTTAAAGTCTTTTTCGTCATCGAAGGCCATTTATTTATTTCAATTTATTGGTAGCCACTAATTAACTTGAAATAAATTTTTATCTCATGAGACGTGACCGCTAGCACAAGAGACGAATACTCTACCACTTTGCTATAGCCCAATGGCTTATATATTTATTTAAAAAAAGTTTTCTATTAAATTCGAATATCGAAATCTTTTCTTCTGGATTATTAACAAAATTTAACATTGAAAAATAAAAAATATCAAATTGGATGAAGCATGGATAAAAAGTTTAGAGGGTTAAAACAACGTGGTAAGAAAATAAAAAAAGATGTAAAATTTGAATAAAGAAATTGCACTAGTATACTTGTTTGAATTATTTTTTTATATAGTATTTAAGAAACCTCTTAAATAAAATAATGCCCTATTTGCTATATAAACCATTAAAAAAAAAATTGAAATGTTCCCTTCACAATCGAATGTGTACTAATAAATAAGGTCATCATTTAACCTAGGGGGTTAGAGGTTCGATACACATACAAATTAAGGATTTATGGTAAAAAATTAAAGTTAAAAAAAATTAAAGTCAAGAATATTGAAAAAAAATTCCTTTTTATTTTTTTAAGTTTTTTTATTTAAAGGCTTTTTTATTTTTTTAAAGGGATTTCTCAGAACGGAAAGAAGAAGATGGTGGACCAATGGACCGATCGCAATCGTAGTCAGAGGCGGAGGCGGTTGGCCCGGGCAGAGCTAAGCCGCCGCCCCATCTAAGACCGAGGCAGCCAACAAGATGGCCCCCGGGCAAACGAATCCGCACGTCGCCACCCTCACCCCCTCCGATGCCTTAATTACCAAGCAGATCATCCTCCTTGAAGAAGAAAAAAAAAACTTCTTCTTATGTATTCGTTTTATGTGGATATCTCTCACACGAGTTTTCCTTTTTATTTCCTTCAACCCCAGCAAAAAAAAAAAAAAAATGTTTAATTAAAGAGCCATTTAATTATCTAAATATAAGAAGAGGGATTAAGTCATTTTTTTTTATTTTTCACACATAGGATTCTTTTCACTTAGAGAAAATTAATTAATTGTGCATCTCCCTTAGAATATTTTTTTTTTTTTTAATGAAGAATTCATAATTGCCTTAAGTCAAAGAGATAAAAAAAATGCTAATAAAAATAATCGTTCACCCTAAGAATAATTACCTCAATTTTCTTGAAAAGTAAAAAGTAATTTCTTTTTTTTTTAAATAATACTATCATCCTCATTAACATTTAAAAGAAGATTTTTTTTTTTATCATTCTCATTTATTTTTTCATTTCATTCTTTTAATTCAAAGGTCAGTCAGTCAATGTACTATCGTATGGACTAGTCAAATTACTTTATTACTTAAATCGAATTCCTCTTCATAATTATGATTATTAATAATTAATACAACTAGTGGCACACTTATCCTATTGGATAGTGATAAAAAATTCTTCTTAATATCCCTTTTTTACGAATGGAAAACTCGACTATGACTTTAATCAAGAATCTACTTTTTATCGATTAGAATCGATTTCGGCTTTTTTTAACAATACTTGGGCAATTTCTGGATAGAATATTCTTTTTAATGTTTACTATTATGACGTTTTGATCCCTCTTTTCTTCTATTATGTATTTTATGTTATATTTGCTTGATCTTATGTAATTTATATTTATCTTTCTTTCTTATTGTGTATTTGATATGTGTATTTTATTACAATGTAATTTCTATTATGTATGTCTTTTTATATATATATATATTCTTTTGTATTTTGTTTGTATTTATGGTATGACCGAGGAGTCAAACCGAAAAAAAAAAGAATATTCTTTTATACAAATTTGTGTATGATGTATTTAATAATGGTTAAATACTTAATAAATTTTAACTGTAATATAATAAATAAATAAATATATTTAATATTTACTGAGTAACTCCTAATCACGAGTTATAGAGTTTTTAAAAAGTCGACTTGAATGTCGAAAAAGTCGACTTTCAGAAATGATTAACCAATTCCGAGAATCGAAAAATATCAGGTCGATTCCGAGAATCGAAAATCGAGCTTTTCGAGCGCCTTTTCCATCCCTCTCCCTTTTAGAGGATAGCACAATTCTTTTCTCGTTCAATTAGTTATAATTGAAAATGAAGTAGTGATATGATATCAAAAATTAAACTAATTTCTCAACTTAATGAATAAATTTATTAACAATTATGATGAATAAATATCGATTGATAAAACAAATGTTGATTTTTGATGGCGTAATTTAATTTGTATTTCGAAATGGATGTTTTTGCTATTCCCACAATGTTTTTATATATAAATCTATTTATTTGTAATACTTTTTTTATTATTAACAGTTTAAATAAAGTATTATAAAATGTTGGGGGGTTGTTTTTAAACTCTTCGTTGATTTTTTTTTTAAAACCATGCATTTTTGAATCTTGTAAAATACAATTATTTTTAATAGTTTATATGGATTTATAAGAGAAAGTTTTATATTTAAATAACATTGCAAAATAAAACGACTAAACATGGCCTCCTCTCTCTCTTGTAATGTAATTCCTTTGTGACTCATTGGCCACCCTTAGAAAGTAAAACCGAGTTATAGGGGTTGTAAATCTGAGATGACGGTGATGGTGCACTAAAACCAAAGAAGGGTGATTTTTTCCCTCCTCCCCCTATGACACGTGTTTTGGGTATTTTTCCATTAGATTCCGGCACGGGCCTTAAAACGGGTTTTTTTTATTTTTGAATTTTTCCCCGGCGTTTCCACTTCGGGACCCTTTTGGTCGCGTGGCCACCTTGCTGGGACCCTCTAAATAGGACACTTGAAGGGACACTAATCGGTGGGATATGTTGACGTGCATATTATAACACGATTAACATGAATTCTGGTTTGTCCTAGTGATGTTTCCCCAATGGGCCGGGGGTTGACGCGTGTGTATCGGGGGAGGGGACCACCCTCCAATCACAACACGTGGTTGGTTAAATACTTCCGAATACCTGAATTTAAAAATGGGTTGCCATTTTATGCAATTGAATATTTCATTAATTAAACAGCCACGCATATAGGTTACTTCCATTCATTCACATTTCAAATGCTGCCGCATCTTTAAAAAAAAAATCGGAATAAATTATTGATAGAGTTAAATTTGATAGATTTAAATAAATTACGGATTTTTCAAAATTATAAAATTTTTATGTGAATCTATTACTAATACTATTTCTAATATTACTATTTAATTACGGACTGTCTGATATCTCTATTTTCAATAGTTGGCTTTAATTGACTTTTAAATAGAGAGATTATTAATGGAATTTACATAGTATTTGGATGGAAAATGGGCGAATGTTCGTAATATAAAAAAAAAAGAAATTCTTAGCGCATGCTCATAAATGCCAAAAATCACCCCTTTGCCTACATACAATTTTTTTTTTATTTATATTCTTTCAGCTGCTAAGGTCATTAAACTTGACAAGTTATTTCATCAGAAAAGTCTGTATCGATTATCTCGCCTTGCTTAACAAACACGATCTCTTTTGTATGATTGAAGGAGCTGATACTTTTCAATGAAGGCGTCTTTTTTTGAATACCTATAGCCTAAGCTTTATTAGAATATAAATTACACGTATTTTTCAAATGAATATTTTTTTTTTTAATCTATAAATAAAATTAATGAAGTGCTTTATATCTTATTGATATTATTCGAACAAATTTTTTAAAACAACTAATATTTTTATTGAGCGAGCAATGTAGTATTAATTTTATAGAGATTAGAGAGCCTTTACAAATGCATTATTGGTTTTTAAACAAATATCTACCTATTAAAAAACTGGAAAATAAAACATTCTCTAAAAAGTAGCCTATTCTTAAATAAACCATTAATATTTTTTTAAACGAATATTCGCTACTAGTATTTTTAGAGGGATGTAAAATATTTTTATAGCAAATAAACGCCGGTTGGTTTTATTTATAAATATGTCATTAGTATCGAGTTCCAATGTCTCCATTTGTTCCGGTCAATAGTTTATATGATCGGCCTATATATTATAAAATCATATGGATCTGTTTATTTTTATACCATGATTGTAATGTAAATATATAAATTGCAAACTGGAAAATCAAATATTATATATAAACTCTCACGCAAATACACACAGAGGGGGATGTATATTTAAGCAAAAAGCTGGCGTGGAAATCCTGAGATTTCGTCTTCTTTTTCGCGCGTTTCTCTTCCCCACGTGAATCGAGTGGTTCGATAGTCCGTGCGCGATCCACCTGTTGTTGTCACAATTTTTTTTATTGACTGATTGATTCGGCAAATCCGGGGGTGCTTCAAGGGGGGGGGGGGCGGACGTCGGGGATTTCGGGATGGGGATGTTCCCGAGGGAAAGGGGGCGTCTGATGTTTATAACCTTGCGCAACACGAGGCGAATAAAACTGGGAGAGAAAAAAAAAATATCGCGTTTTGCGCGCGCGCACGCGAGCGTCCAATAAAAATCACTCACATTCTATTTATATTGACCTTTGCAATTATCACACAACTATACAAGTCAATTATTTAATAAATATTAACGACTGGACCACAGTAAATCATATTGGCTTACATTCGCTCTGATAGCTATGTTTACATCGCCGCGCGACTAAGATCATATCGTCGAGCATAATGAATTAGACGAAAAGTATTAATATATTCTGATAATCGGGCGGATATTTGATCAAATTTAGACGTGTTGGTTTTACTTTGATTTATTAAACATCTGCTTTTTGGTTTATAATTAGCCAAAAGGAGAGATAAAGAGAGAGATAGGATTAATAACAGCCTTACAATTTTTTGAAAAATTCGCTTTCAAATATGTCAAATGTGAGTGTTAAAGGTGAGATGGTGACCCCTCAGACTGTAAGGGGAGCCACCAGATCAGGTTCACTGGACCTGGATGCTGCGAGCTGGATCTCAACCGGTTCTGCAGAATCCATGTCTTCGTTGCACTGTGCAGCTCCTGCTGCACTTAAAATGCAAAACACAGTTTCCCACACTCTTCAAAGAAAACGAACGTTTCCCACAAAGAATTTCGAACAAGTAAGGATCAAAAGAAATCATACAAAAGGAGAAAAAAAAGAAGAAGAGAGAAAGAGAAAAAAAGAAGCATAAATAAAAAAATAAAAAGTGTATTTCGAATTAATGATAATAATACACTTTATCTTAATTAAACAATTAAAAGAGTGCATTTGTTTTAAAACTTCTATTTACTTTATTCTTTGAAAATATATTTTAAAACCGTATTCAAACTTGTTTTGAAATTTTTTTAATTAAATCTACTCTACCTATATATAGATTAAATATTTACATTTAATATTAATTTGATATTATTATTTAATTCAAGTAATAAAAATTAAAAAAAAAATAGATATAGAAATTATAATTAAAAAATTAAATGATTGAATGATATTTTAAAATTTTAATTGATTTTTTTTTTTAAATTAGATGATTATGAGAAAGAGGAGAGAGAGAGAGAGTTGCCATTTTATAGGGGTAGCGGTGGTAGAATTCGGCGGACTGCGAGGGGTGCGTGTCCGCCAAAACAACCCGCAATTCGCGCTACCCTCGGAAGGCTCATTTACGAGTTTAAAATTATATGCCTAGTAAAAAATATTATTTCTCTAATACTAAACAGTAAGACACGCTATTGTCCCTTTGTTTATAAATAATTAAAAGAAAAATAATGAAAGTAGTTTGAAATCAACTTTTTTTTTTTGTTTTTAATAATCCATTGTATTTTTTTCTTAAAATTTACTATCAAAATTTTATCCCTCTTAATTTTATTACGCTGCAGTATAACATAAAAGAAGCTCTAAAGGAAATATTAGTCTTGAAATTCAATTCGAATATAAAATGGTCGTTGGGAAAAAGATTAATTTCAATCCATATTTCTATTAACACCGCTTGGTAAATTTATTATCAACTATTATAAATTTAAACATGGAAAATTATTATTATTTTTTTTTTTTAATTCCACCTTCTAACTATGCTCTTATCCCTTTTGCAAATTTAAACATTTATAGCTGGCGTATGTATGTCGTAAAATATTTTATTAGTCTCCGACATTCACTTAATAAAATAGTATTTCCATTTTAAAATTAATTATATTATTTTTTAAAGTATTTTTTTAAATTTATTATTATCATGCAGTGTTGATTCTTGGTGTTAGTGTATTTATGAATGACGCGTAGTAGAGAATAATAGTAATAGATAGGGGTAGTAGTTGGGTTACAATAATAGATTCATTGACTGGCTGGCGGAGTAGTAGTATAGTAGGCTACTACTATCATGCCTGGCCTAGCTAGTGCTAGACCAACCATATAGTTGGCCACTCAGCCAGAGCGGGGAGGGGGTAGTTAGTGATTATCCCTTTAATATACAGACAGATATTATAGAGTAATCATTAAAAGACTAAAAAAAAAATTTTCAAAATAAAAAAAAAACTAATTTTTTTTTTATTTTTATACTAAAAAGTAATGAAAAAAAAAACCTAACTTAGCTATCACACAGTACCCTTCTCTCCAGAGAGTCCTCTTTTCTCCCTAACTCGAAATTTGCATCTAAGCGTCTAGCAATGACCCCCACCCTCTTAATCCCAGTCACGAAATATATTATATATATGTCTTGCTATACTAAACAGAGGGTGAGTATGTGTACTCGAGAAGTATGAAGGGGCAGGCATTCTAATGCCGGGAATGTTTCCATGAAAAACACGTGGATTGAAAAGTTTTAAGGGTGGGGGGGGGTGTAGAGGGCGGAGCGCAATCCTGGTGGGGAGACTCGGACCTCTCCTTTCCTCTAACGGGCAACCACCCCCACCCTGTTACACGCACAGGAAGCCATTACGAGTGGCGGTCGTTAGTAACGCCACGATCAATGCCTTAGCCCTTTAGAAAAGCGGAGTTTTAGCCTGACGTGTGTGTGGGCGGAGCTCTCATTTGAACACACCCCCGTTGCAAACGGGTCCCTCCCCGAATTAATACATTTAAAAGGATCCACCCCCACGCCACTTCCCCGCCATGCAAAGAGCCATCATAGAAAAGGCTCTCTGGACCACACCCAAACAGATGACAGCATCTATATATATATATATACACATATAGGATGATAAAAAAAAGCATCGCATAGGCCACGTTTGAATTACGACACTGTGCGCATCACAAACAGTCATAAAAAAAAAACTTGATTACTCATTAGGATGGTCCAAGCGTCGTCTGCCTCAGAGGTAAGGGCCGTCCCAAATCAAAATGGAAACTACACGACGATACCTAAAGGGGGTGAAAACTTTGCACACTCACAAGGGGAAATATAATAATAAATAAAAAGTTAAAAAAAAAAAAAATAAGTAACTAAATGAATCGTAGTAAATTTTTTTCTCTAATTTAAAAGAAGGGAAATTAGAGAGGAGGAGAAAATTCGATTGAATTTAAAAAAGAAGGGCTTTCTCTCTCTCCCTCCCTCTCTCTCTCTCTTCGGTTCCAATCAGCCGTCTATTATACGCGAATCGTATTAATGTCAATTAAGCCTTTCTTCGCTAATAGAACGTTGCGTGCGAATAGAATTTGCAACTTCTCTTTTAAAGGGGAAAGCTAAATACACAAAAAAAATTCCTTCTTCTTTAATTATTAAGAAATCGCTTGTGTTAGAGGGCTTAAATCTAATTAGAATAGCCTATAATTATCACTGTTTCATTAATTAAATTGACCAATCACGCGTAAGCTAATCGATAGCCATTGATAGCAGTCGCCTGGATAGTCCAACCCCCATCCACTACCCCTTAGAGAGTACAAAACAACGTGGATGTAAACGAATTTGTTTTTTTTTTTTTATTTTATCAAATTTCTCACTCGGTCTATTTGCGAAAAGAAAAGCGAGGTGAAACGAGACTAAAAGAGAGTGAGTGGAAAGAGAAAGAGAGAGAGAGAAAAGCAGAAGCAGAAAGTTTGAATTATTATTTAACACAAAAGAGCATCAACCAGACGAATGATATCATTATCTTCTCTTCACTCCAAAATCTCCCTTCTCTTTCTCTCTGTATAAAAAAATCAGCATTAATATTTTTATTGCTGATCATTGCCTCGATATTGAGCTTCAAAAGCGACCGCTTTGTCCAGCCCTTTTCCACCCCGGACGTGCTACGAGAGTCTGTTGGTGGCCACGATCAAAACAACTAACGACCTTCTGTAATGAACGCGACTAGATTACACAAACAGCGTCTCATCTTTTTTTTTTTTTTTTTGCTTTTACTCATGGAAAATTTGAATCTATATATACTACGTATATGCATGCTTTTATTAATATAGATTCTATAGAAGAGCACACACGTAAGCTTTGGAAATAGAGACTCACCGAAATTTTTTTTTTTTTTTTGCATGTTTTTGTTTTGTAAAAGAAATCTACTTAAATATTTATTTATACTTTTAAAAAGAATTTTTGATATTTGATGGAGGAGTTCTACATCTGATCATATGATTAGCCTAGATTTATTAAAATCGGTTTGCTTGATTTGGTTCAAAAACTAAATGTATTTAGAAATAACTACTACAAATTTTTAAAAAGCTACAACCAAGGGTGGATCCAGAGGTGTTTCTCGGGGGGGGGGGTAATCTGGTGTGACTCGTCACACAGCACACTATTTTTTCTTAATTTCGCTAATTTAAAGGCGCATTCTGTACTTATTTGTCAGAAGTACAAATTTTTAAGTATTAATTTTTAAAATTTTACATTAAAAATAAATTTTTTTTTTTCGAAAAAAAGTATTTTTTTCAAATCTCGGGGGGGGGGGGGTAATTACGCTTTACCCCCCTTGTATCCGCCCTTGGCTACAACTAATAAAGTATTTAATTATATAATTTGTTAAAATTATTTTGTGATGATAGTATATTTTCAAAAATGATTTATTTTATCTATATATATATTTATATTTATCTATTTAGACCCCCACTCTTGAATAATAATAAAAAATAGTGTGATATTATTATTATAGTTTGTATTGTAGTTTTAAGTTTTGCACATCTTGTGGATGGCGAACACGAGCTACCCAAGCTGGGACTGGCACTACTTCTTTTCTTTGCATATCAGTCTCTTTTCTTCAATATTTTCAACAGACGTCAGACCGTGCGACGGGCCGGTCTGTTCTATTTCTTCCCGGTCGTAAAAAATCCCCACACCGCGGGATTAAGGCGAAAATAGAAGAAGATTGTAGTTTTTAGTGCTAGATTTAATTACTTTAAAAAAAGGGACGTGTTTAAATGGCCTCAAATGCCAAAAAAGATATTACATTTTAAAAAATGCATCTAGTTTTTGTGTAGATACATATAAAATTAAATTTAAAAAATTTATTAAAACTTATCCGCAGTAATTTATGAATAATATGATGACTATGAGATAATAAATTATAGATGTACAAAAGGGATCGTATTTCTAAATCAAACCTAATCGAGAGATATATCTCTAACCAGGAAAAATCATAAATCGCCACTTCTTGTTAATATTAATCAATCTATTAATTAATATATAATCAGTAAACATAGATAGGTTTGTTTGTTAATTTCCTCTCTTTTGAATAGAAACACCAGGCGTTTGGGTTTTAATTTATAAAAAATTCAAGTGGGAAGAAAACTAAAAAGAGAATAACTTAGGTGCATGCATGTTGTTGTTTACTATCCCGTGAAATAGTCATCGATTCACGATATTGCAACTCACACACACACATAGAGGGCGAGAGAGAGATCGGACCCAAGCGTGGAGGGTGGGTGTAGTTGTTGATTTTTTTTTTAGGTTTTATTTTATTTTTTTTTTTTTACAGGGGTGGTGGAGGCCCCGGAGGGGAGGTGCGCAGGCTATGCGCCGGCCTGACACACATGCGTGTTGCTCTGTGCATATTCGGTGTAAACAAATGCACCGGGGGACGGACGGACACACGGATGGGACGCCCCCACCGCCACCCCCCAAAGCCTCCCTGAACCCATTCCCCCGAGCTCACGCATGCACGGACCATTCATTATGCAATTCACATTACTGCCCGTTTTATTTGACTTTTCTGTCCCCGGCCCTTTGGCCAATATTTTAATACGCAAACATTTTAGGATGCATTTTATTTATTTTTCGTTGAAAATCAGAGCGTCACGCAGCGACTAGTAAACATCCCAGTGAAAATGATGAGGATAATAATAATCATCATATAAATTTATTAGAGAATATTGATTAATATTTTTAAATTAGATCGGAATGTTTCAACTTAATGAATACTTTCGATTTTGAAAAAAATAGACAAATTTTTATTTTATTTTATCAAAATCAATATATAAAAAAAAGAAAATTTGATTAGAATGAGAGATTAGAGTCGTAGCAAATTGTTCAAAAAGTCTTGATATTGGCAAACCCAGCTGGGTTTATTAAACAAAATTGTTACTTGTTAATGTATTTATTTATTTATGGTATATTAAACCCGCATTTTTAATTTATGAATGTTTTACCAAAATAAAAAAACTACGAGATCTTAAATAATATGTATTGTATATATATATATATATTTATTTGAAATTACTTTCAACATTAAAACAAAAAAAAGTTATCGGGTTATATTTGAAAATAATAGGATGTCAACAAATGCACCATTAAAAAAATATTTTTTTTTTCTTTTCGAAAAAAAAAAAAAATTGAAAAAACAAGATCAAATAAAACAGCTTATGCGCTTTTGTAATTATTGAAATATAGTAACCATAGTAATTAAACGTAGAAATAATACATCGAGTAAATGATCATTTTTTTTTTTTTTTTTTTTTTTTTTTTAGTTGAAAGCATAATTTAGATCATGCAAACATGAAAACATATTTACTCGCCATATCGTCATCCGATAAGTCATTAATTCCATGTAATTGGGCGTCGAATTGCGAGGCATGGCAAAATGTAATAATGCATATTTCATAATTACACTGGGAAGATGAGGGCATATGATAAATTGGAGTAAGTTTGAAGAGACAGCTTTGGAGCCGATAGTGTATTAAGCCCCAATCGCTAGATATAGAGACATTGGTATACAACCAAATCGAAGCCTGAATGTCACTGTATGCTTATAGAAGGTGTGTATATGTGATTTACGGCTCACGAAGGATTAACTTCTAAAACATTATAAGCGAACAAGTTGTTTACGTGCGACCTGTGTTGAGCGCATGTAAACATAAATACAGCTAAATATAGCCAAAAGAGAATGTGTCGATTATTAGCGTTTGGGTATATAGGGGATGCAATCCGGGATCCCGGAATAAAAAAAAATATATAAACAAACAAAAATCAGTAAACGATAAGCATATAAACTTCTCTCAATACAAAATATAGGCTTATTAGTTGTTAAACAAAAATCCATATTATAATCAAAACACATCTAAAATCAATAAAAAATTTTTTTTTAATAATATATTAACTTTATATATTTTCAGCCTTTTATTAAAAAAAAAAAAAAAAAAATCAGGATGAGTAGTATTTTGTATCTTTTGAAAATGTAAAATATTAGAAAGAACTCATGGAATAAAAAAAATATAAAATTGTTTAATTAAAAAATACCTTTAATAAATTTATTCTAAAAAGAACTAGGTCTTTTTAAAATCAATAAATAAAAAATATTAATCTCTTGAGGAGTGGTTAACGGGGTGCAATCAAGGGCGTATATAGAATTTTTTTGGGGACGAGGGCCCGACTACTCTTTTTAAATATCCTATACAAAAAAATATTTTTAAATTACTGGATATTCTGAGTCCCGAGGGGCCCGGACCCTCTCAAAGACAAATTTTCTTAATTTTTTTTTAATCAAAATTTTCCCGTTTTACCTTTTTTTTAGTAAATTTTCCCCTAACTCAACATTTCTATCCAATCTTACTCTATATTTTCCTATTGCGAATATCATTTGACTTTTTTATTTTTATTTTTTTTTTTTTTTTTGTTTACGAGTTTCATTGAAAAATTTCGCGGGGCTCCTCGGCTCTGGATGCAATCCTTCTCTTTCGAAACCTATAATAATGATGGTTTATTTAGAAAATCCACACTCAAAACAAATATTTCAAAAAAAAAAAAAAAAAAACATAATTTTTATAGTAAAGAAAATTTTGAAGGAAAATTATTAATTTGAAAAATTTGCAAAATTTTTAAAATTGTTAAAACTTATAGATAAAATTTCTGAATGTTTAGAGATGTGTGTCAGGAAGGTAGGGAGAAGTAAAAAAAAAAAATTGTTAAAAAAATATCTTGGCCAATTAGAGGGATTAGCTTCCCTCTATTTAAGCTAATATACAGAATTATTGTTGGAAAAAAAGATAACTAATTATCTATTTATTATTTCGAAAAGGAATTCAAACATAAAAAGCTTTTATATACAACGAAAGTTTATATGGGATCTTTTATTTAAAAGATATTTAAAAAATACTTTTCCAAAATTTGTGAATGTAATTTATTAATGAATGAAATTTAAACCGGATCGATAAAGCAATTGACATCTAATGTGTGTCAATCCTACAATATATATATATATATTTGTGTTTTTCAATTAATTAAATTATTGGCTTTATTAATTATATAAAGTTAATTATTGAATGAAATTCAGATATCCCCCCCCCCCTTCCCTGTTTCTCTTTAGTTAATTCAGTTGAGTGATTGACTTCTAATACGAAGTTGGGTTCGAATCCCACTTTTACATTTACATGTTTTTAATGAATTCATTTCGTTTCATCCATTAGCTAATCGAAGCTAAATAACCTTAACAGTTGAAAAAGCGACGTTAAATTAAAAAAAAAAAAAAGATTGGAATCTTGTTGCTAGATAACACGGAAATTTTAATAAAATATCGTTGAAAGTATAAATGCTTAAGTCATTTTTTGTTTAATTATTTGTAAATATTATAATTAGTAGAGAAATTTGTAATATCTTTTTTAAGTGTTTGTTTGTATTTTTAATTGTTTTATTTCTAAACCCCTGTTGGTTAGACAACCAACGACTTTAAAAAATTAATTGTTTTTTCCCTCCCCTCGAAATTGGTTATAAATAGCAAATAATTTTTAAAAGAGATAAAATTTTGCAGGTATATTTTATAAATAATACTTTCAATGATCTAATCAAATATTTTTTTCTTCTCTCTTATAAACAAAAAAGTATTTTAATTAATAATTTTAAAACAGTACAGTGAGGGACAATATTAAGTCCCGTCCATGCGTTTTCTACTTGTGATTATTTCATTGTTTTTATAAAAGAAAATGAAAATTTTTATTAGAAATTTTCTAGGTTTGAACCATGAAAGTTTCCATTAAAAAAAATATATTTTTTTTTTTAAACAATGAAATAATCACAAGTAGAAAACGCATGGGTGGGACTTAATATTGTCCCTCACTGTACAGTAATGATAATGAAAAAATAATTTTTTCAAGGTTTAATTAACATTTTTTTAAAATTTAACTAAACTTTTATAACAGTCAAAGGATGGCTAAAAGATCAATAAGTAAATATATTTTACTTTAAATTAATTGATAGATAAAATATTAATTTTTCGGTAAATATAAAAAATGTTTTTTTTTTATTCATTTATTTTAATAAAACAAAAAAATCTTTTTTTAGGTATTTTTTTTTTTTTTTTGCTTGTTATTTTGTAAATATTTCGTGTCTAGGCTAAGAAATTCCCGGCGGCTGTTCGCCCCCGAGTTCACCCTTAGCTTGGCCGTGAGTGAATGCGGCCTACGCCGCCAATTTCACTACCGATGTTCGCCATCCCGGTAGTAAAGCTACTGTTTAGAGATAGAAAATGTGAAAAAAAAAACCGATATATATAAAGAGATTTGCATGTGTATGTGTTCATCGGTGTGTAGGGGGGTGGAAAGTGCGCGCGCGGTTTTTCCGTAGCGCTTGCGCCCCAAAATTCTCTCTCACTCTCTCTCTCATCGTTGAGTACGTGGACAAAAATATCGGCAAGATTTTTTCAGAAAAGAGTATAGTATAATCCCGTGTGATGGTGGTGGGGGTGTGTTTTTTTGGGGCTGGGGAGCCCCGAACCCGCGCAATTAAGAATCTATCAACCCCCACCTCTCCATCAAACCCGGCACCAATATGCCCTATGTTCATCATAATACTGCGCTTGATTGACAGTGCTATGCGCCCTGCTCGGCGGGGATCGGGGTGGGTGGCACTACGATTCATTCAGGCCCCAGATGCACCCGATCGCAAATGTTACATTGCCATGTGTATAACATATTTAAAGATTAAAAAAAAATATATATAAAAATTTTTTTATTCAAAAGAACTCTTTTTTTGAAATTTTTAATAAATAATAAAAATTAAAAAAAAAATTCACTCGCCAAATATAATAATTTTTTTCTTTAAAAAAAAAAATAATTTGCTCTCAACTTATAAATTTTTTTTTTAAGAGTTTTATAATATTGAAGTATATATATAGGCAACTTAAAAAAAAAAAAAAACTAGCCGTTTCAAACGCAATTATAAAATCACTGAATTATAAATTACAAATTATGACAACAACACTCTGTAATTATAAGATTATTGTAAATTAATTAATTCGATTGAGGTCAAATTTATCAATAAAACATTGTAATAAATACAAAAATATTTCGTAAATATTTAAGGAGCGCGAACTTGATTTTGAGGGTATTTTATGATCCAAATCGTTGTATTAAAAATTATATTAATATTAATATATAATATAATTAATACTAATATAAATATAAATAATATATAACTTTCGTAGAGGGGAATTAATGGAAAAAGAATGCATAAAAATTTATCTATTTTTATAACAATATCTTGCAATAGATGAGAATTTGTTAATGTTCCTCTAATACATGCCTGAATTATATTTAAAGATCATTTATAAAAAATAAAAAATTTTGTATAAAGGCTAGTGGAAAAATATAGACTATAGGCCCACCATATATTTGATTATTTTAAAATCAGAAAGTATATGGATTGTTTAATGTGTAGATAATTTTCCAGAGAGGATTTTATACTCAGAGTAGGTATTACATAATGAAACAAAGAGAAAAAATTTATAAGAATTAACGAGATATTTTAAAGTTTTAAAGAACAATTTATTTAGAAAAAGTGATAATAAATTAGAAATATTGATTGTTAATTAAAAAGATGGCTTTAGAAATTATTATTTGATATTTTTTAATATTATGAATATTTAAATAACATTGCATGACCTCAGAATTTAATTGAAAATATTTGATAATGAAAGGGTTTTTTATTACCTGGAAAAAAATGAGTTAGTTTGATTGAAATCGGAGATCTCTCTGTCTCTCTCTCTTTCTCTGATTCCTTTTCAAAAGAGCATCATCATCCATCGCAGCATTAAAAGCATTGAATTTCTAGCATAACTTTTGCCATGCTCACCGGTGACAAATATTGCCAATATCACATTCGATGTTGGATCGAAGTGGCCTAAGCGAAGCTCCTGATTGGAATTCTGATTCGCTACTCTAATCACAGACACTGATTCACACTTAGAGGCACTTTGGGCACACACCGATGGCGTTTTCCACTTGGGATCCCTTCCCATTTTACACCACGTGTGTGTGCCTCCCACACACATGGCCAATCATATACACGTGGCGATATTTCTCAATATATAGACTTGATGAGAACTAGACCACTAGCTGTTGAGGTGTGCATGCAACTAGCCTAGAATTTTCAAATCCGGGAGGCTGCAAAGGGCTGGACCAGCAAGCAACCGGTTCTTGACCCTATGGTACTAAATGCGCCTTGCAAAAGCCATAGGGTCAATCGGGTCAAATTCTATCTCTCTCACCATGGGAACAACCGGTCCGCCATTTGCTTAAGATTCCTATGCAAATTATGAGAGAATGAGGGAAAAAAAGAAATAAAAATATAAGCATTTTTTAACGGTCAGTTACCAAAATAAAAAAAAAAAATGATGAGGGAGGGGAAGCGAAGAGGAGAAGAGCAAATAACGTCGGCTTTTGCCATTTGTTGCTATGCAATTCTCAATTGATGCTCGGGGAAAACAATCGATTCGCAACCTTTGCTGTTACTAAGGACTCTCCTTTTCAAAGTAAATAAATAGGCTGATGTTATGCTAAGCGAAAAGAGAAAGAGAAAGAGAGAGAGGGAAGAGTGGGGGGAGGGGGGTGAAAACAATTCCAATATTTAATATTAAGAGAGAAATTATTTTTAAATTCTACCTAATACCAATTATTCTTATTTTTGTTTCTTTTTAAAATTATTCAAATTAAACGAATCATTTTCGAAATATCATTTCGTAATATATGTTTTGATTAACAGATTAATAGTTTTTTTACTGCTTCAACCCCTTTGAATTGAAACAGAATAAATTGGCTATTTCCATTGTATTTTTTTTTTTGCGAATAATTGATTTATTGCTATTTAATTTAAAATCTAGTATTATTTATTTATTTTTATTAATTAATTATTGTTTCAACGAATATGAACCTCAATAATAACACACCCGTTATATTTAATTAATATTATGGTATTTATATTGAATAATGAAATGAGCCATTTTGCTAATTGCTTTATTCCTATTTAATAGTTATTTTTTGTTCTCACCAATCTAGTGAACTGATGTACGTAAAACAATTAATATAATTATAATTAATATTGTAATCATTTGATGTTATTTTGTTTATAAAACAAATTTTAAGAAAAATAGAAAATCAGCATTTTAATTTTTTAATGAAATTAGAACTTGGACATGTTTAATCAGTTTACCAGACAAGATACTTTCAACGGTTTCGTCTCTAAAGAAAGTTGATCCTTTCAATATTTGGGGGTATGTGGGAACGAGGGAATTAGAGATTCTTTTTGTGAACGAGTCTTGTCTATTTCTCAGATAATACGTTCTTCTTTTTTCTTTCGTCGCCTGATTATTCCCTCGGTGCGGGGTATGCGGAATTAGTCATTTATAGGTTTTTCCGACCGGGAAGGAATAGAAAAGGCCGGCCCTTCGCACGGTCTGACGCCTGTTGAAAATATAGAAGGAAGGAACAGGCATGTAAAGAACAGTAGGACTGTCAGTCCCAGCTCGGGTAGCTCGTGGTTGCCATCCACGTACCCACAGGATGTGGGCCCCTGAGCAAATTTCTCAGATAATGCGTTATGAATCACTTAAAATGTAAGTGAACGACTCCCCCCAGACAAACCAATCAATAAATAGGCCCTACGTCTCAATTACATCTATTAATAGCTTAAATTCTCTTTTTTTGCGATTATTTTTTTTATTTAAGGTTTTTCAGCATCCGAAATTTATTTCAATTGAATTGGATTGAATTGAATCATTTCAACTAAATAGGGATGAGGTCTCACATGGGTAACTAGGGGGTGCCGGTGGACCCCCTGAAGGATCGTGCCCCCCTTCCCTAGAAAGCTCCCTCCCCCAAGAAAAATTGAGAAAATATGGGGCTTTCCAGGTCCCCCGGAGGATAGCTGGTCCCATGTCCCCTCCCAGCCAAATTATCTAGTTACGCCCATTGGTCTAAATGGCCTTAGATGCCGAAAAAGACCTTGAAACCAATAAAACCATAATAAGTTAGGGGTTGGATGAAAATGTATTTAAATTAATTAGATACCTATGATATAAATAAATCTACATGGATGAGTACCGGTAATAAATAACATTAGTTTAAAAAGTGGCCTAAAAAATTGAAAAAAAACTGCAAAGAAAAGGTTAAACGCCTTCAACTTTATAGATAGGTGACCATTCTTACTCCCACTTACACAAACAATCATTGCCTATGTGGGCCTTCAATCCATTTTTTTTGTTTGTTTATAAAAAAAAACAGTAATTTGTCAAAAAAAATTTCGAAAAAAATATAAAAGAATGTTTTATTATTTTAAATCCAAAAGAGGTATTAGTATAGTTATTTTTTATATTTATATAAAAAAGGGAATTAATCAAATTATAGAATGACTCCGATAATATACTGACATATTGCTTTCACATAAAAGATGAATGTGTTTTTTTTGCCAAGTATTGTGTATACTATACAATCCTTTACAACCTTTGATAGTGATTCTTTTGATTTCAGTATCTATATTTATTATATATAGCCCCTTGGATAGTATTTATATTTGTAATATGTCTCCATTCAAAAAAAAAAAAAAAAAAAAACTCCCTTGGTGTTTTTCTTTGGTGTACATTATACTAGCTAGATCAATAAGCAGATTTTTTTCAGAGACTTTTTTAAAATCAAAATTCAAAATATATAATGCAAAAATTATCTGATTAAAATATAAAAAGAACTGAATGAACGACTATTCTCTTCCAATAAAATCGTTTGAAAAATAGCCTTATTTTAAACCTTGGGTGGTATTTAAATGGAAGAGGAAGCTTTTGAATGGGCGCGCAAATTCCCCTTTTTGCAAAACACGTCCTGGCAGAGGGAATTGCAAAAAGGGGGTGGGTGGTGTTCCGAAAGGGATGAGGTCTCTTTCGCTATGTGTCCCTTTCCCAAAAGCAACCCTTGGCTTTGCAAGGGCACTATTGCATACAGCACAACCACCTCCCCCCCCCCACACACACACATAACCACCCTCCTGTCCCGGTTGATAGCAAACCGGTCTCCGTGGCATACGGCCATCTTGAATTTGCAACGTTTTCGCACAGAGAAACCCTCATCCGCCCACCCAACAACCCCCAAGCAAACTCAATTCCTCTCTCTTTCCCCTTTCGGCTCTCCTCTCTCTCTTTTGGTCGCGACCCTCAAAAACTTAGCGAAACCCTTCACGAAATAACCCCTTCAGTCATTCAAGTGCAAAAAAAAAAAGAATATTTGCCAAGTTAGATATTGATGATATTAAAAAATCTTCAATCTTTGAAATCGAAAACTAAATTTTTTTTAAGAATAAAAATGGAGTTTTGATTTTTGAAAAAAGAAGGGCTTTTTTTTTTTTTTTATAAAAAAACATTCACACTTTTTTCTCATTCACACTCACATTCACACCCACATTCACACAGTCTTTTCGGCAACTGAGGCCATTTAAGACTTTTTACGATAATCAGTATGTTTAATATATCAATTGTGGGGTCCAGGCATTTTTATTTAAGTCATTTGGTATCCAAATGCCTTAAATAAAATTATCGGACTGCCTGGGGTCCGAACCCGAGACGTTCGGTATAGAAGGTAGGCACGCTACCAACTACTCCAAGCCCCTTGGGCAAAAGAAGGGCTTGGAAATAAAAAAGATCCTCTGGAGGATAAGTATCGAACTAAAAAAAAAAAAATTGACTTTCCATCATAGGCTTTAGTATAGAAAAAGCTGCAACCTCGAAAGTGCGTCTTAAATTAATATATAATTTTGTTTGTTTTTTCACTCTTTAAATATCGGCAAAGCACAACGACTGATGACTTGGTAATGAATAGAGAGACACTATCTTTTTTTTTTTTTTATTCTTACAGGCCATTGACCAGAGGTCATTTCGCCCACTTTCTTTTATATACAATATTTACAAAATAAATGATAAAAATACATTAATATAAAAGGCACTATCTGTTTAACGTTAATGCTAATTAAGAATACATTTTATTAAAATCCACCAGGTGTGAAAGCTTAAGATTTTTTGAAACTGGTTAATCGATTTAATAAATTCTTTTTCCACTCTTAAGAAGGGTGAATTATAAGAGGGAGACTGGTTTTTTTTTTTTTAAGAAAGTCGCGCAACGAGTCAAGGGGGAGTTAAAGGGGAAGGGCGAGACAATCGTAGAATATAGATGGGGGAGGGCAAATAGGCTGCTCCCTTTACTGATATATCATAGAGAATATTGATCAAATAAATCAAACTTACTCAATGTTTATCAAGTAGTGTCTGGTTTTAAAGCATACTAGCTGCGAAGCTCATCTTAGGGGGTCAATAACTTAATGACATTACCCAATCAATGATATGAACACAAATTAATTGTTAATTTTCAATCTTTGTTTTAAGTCTCTTCGGCGTATTAATGGTGCCGATGGCCAAGAGCTAAAGACTTGATCAATAAAAAAATTGGCTGGCAATGTTTGAAAATTTTCATAGCAAGTGGGATTTGAACCCGAGTTGTATAGCAACTCTAGATTCCTAATCCACAGCTTATCCGATTAGCCATAGCCCCCTTATTGTTGGAGTTTTTAATTATAGACCACATTTTGTATTAATTATTTATTACGCACCGGAGTCCGGGTTCGCTTCCCGTCCCAAGCGAGAAAAATTTATTTCATTTGATTTGACTACAAATCATTTGAAATAAATAGGGATGGGGTGTAAATGGCCTTAGATGCCGAAAAAGACCTTAAAAAAAAAAAAAAAAAAAAATTATTTATTAAAAATAAAAATGGTACAACCTCAGTATCTTTAACCTCTCAGAACAGGGGGGCGGGTTTAAATTTTTAGTGTAGACATAAATACAGGCCTTACTGCCTTAGTTTGGTCAACTCGTGTTCGTCATCTAAACTCACTACCGGTAATTATTAATAAGTTTTTTTAATAATCAATGAATTGGGAGAGTAGTCTTTCAGGATATTGACTAGCAATCAGAGAAATTCGTTTATTTGGCTCTCTCTACCCATCCCCTCACTTGAACATCACACTTGTCTATATCTTAATATTGATATTTAAAAAGAAAAATTTTAAATCCTGTTAGAAATTATAAAAAATACAAAATTTATTTATTGGGAAGAGGAAGGGAAAGGGTTTGCCAAAAAAATACCTGAAAAATTTTCTAGTCGCCACAAAGAAATTATTCAAGCCGACCATCGCGCAGCCTGAAATTTTAGGGTGAAAAAGGATAATGAGAGGATCAGAAAAACAGTTTTAGATCGGGTAACTCGTGATCGAAATCTTTTTTTTAACCCTTTTCGGCTACCGGGGGTGACCGGAATCTATTTACTAAGAAGACTAGGTGTCCAAAGTGAATCTACAAAGCATAACAAAAATTTAATTGTAAAAAAAATAACTTTCAATGGATTTATATAAACGATATACGATGGCTAATTATAATCAAATCAAATTAAGAAACCTCATGGATTATTTTTTAACATTTACTAATATATTTTATATTTTTTTATTAAAATATTTCAAAATGATTTGATTAAAACATAGTCTGACCAGTATTATTTATCCAATATAAAAAAATAAAAAAAATAAAACAAAAAAAAAAACAAAAAAAAAAAACATTTTTGGATGCAAAATCAATCTCTCGGATTGGCCTGGGATGTTAACTCTAATTACAACTGATCATTCGAATTATGCTGCACATTCATATGATCAAATAGCTTCCAGCCAAATTGCACTTTCATAAAATAAATATTAATTGCAATATCAACTGGAATTTTTATTGCACATGTTTCATTTAAATGAAAATTATAAAATGTTAAATAAACTATTTTTAATATTCAAATAAATATTCAAATGTATTATATAAAAAATATTTTTCTTAAAAATAAAAATAAATATTGTATTTATATGATATATATACAAAAGGGTGATCAAATGAAAAGATACGAAACGACACGGTGGGTACCAAGGGCGCATAGGCGTAGCCACGGGGGGGGGATTTGGGGGTTCAAACCCCCCCATTGGACCCAAACCATGACTAGATATTTAAGCTCTATAATACAAAATACTTTTTCTCTCTATATATTTCATATATAGGGTAAGAGAAAGTAAATTATAATAATTTTCTCTAGCTTAAAAAAAAAATTAAATAAAACGCAAAAAATTCGAAAAAATTCAGAATTTTTCAATTGAAAAGAATTGATTTTTGTTATGCTTTATAAAAAATTAAAGCGCCCTCGGGGCTTGGGGTAGAGGTTAGCGTGCTAACCTCGTATACCAAACGTCGCGGGTTCGGACCCCAGGCAGTCCGATGATTTTATTTAAGCCATTTGGATACCAAATGGCTTAAATAAGAATGCCTGGACCCTAAATAAATATATATTCATAACGGTTATCGTCTAACGTCTTAAATGGCCTGAGTTGCCGAAAAGACTGTGTGAATGTGAGTGTGAACGAGAAAAAAGTGTGAATGTTGAGAAAAAAAAAAAAAAAAAAAAAAAAAAAAATTAAAGCCGCTTAAAATTGATTAAATCTCGCAAATGAAAAATAATAAAAATTATTATATAAATAAATTTATTATTCATTTTCTTAAAGTAAAAATTGAACTCTGATATGATTTATTTCAAGAGATCTGAGATGGGACTCTGGTCAAGAAAAACAATTTGAGGGACTCCTCGGTATTTTAGGCCCCTATACATAAAATTAAGAATTATATCGCCTGATACGAGTTGATTGAAAAATTGTGGCACTTAATTAAGAAAGGGCGGGCCCGAGCCACCTCGAGGGTTGGTCCAGGGGGGGGGAGCGAAGCGAAGGTGGGGTAAGTTGCTAGACATATATTTCATTAGACGCCCTATACTGCCCTATTAGTCGGGAGGGGGGGGGGGAGGGGAGAAATAATCCTAAACCCCCATCAAAAATCTCTGGCTACGCCTATGCAAGGGCGGATACAAGGGGTGGGGGGTAAAGAGGATAATTACCCCCACCCCCCGAGATTTGAAAAAAAAAACTTTTTTTTCGAAAAAAAATTTATTTTTAATGTAAAATTTTAAAAATTAATACTTAAAAATTTGTTTTGTATTTATATTCTAGCAAACAAGTACAGAATGCGCCTTTAAATTACCGAAATTAAAAAAAAATAGTGTGTTGTGCGACGAGTCACACCAGATTACCCCTCCGAGACTCCTCTGGATCCGCCCTTGGTGGGTACAAATGTAGACTTTATTCAAAATATACACCATAGGCCTGAGCACAACGATCCCACTGATGAACAAGCCTCAGGATTCCTTGTTCCCAGAATTCGTGTGGCCGTGACGAGGTCCCGTCCTTCACAGCATCCCTGAGTACATCGTCCGAGTTGATTGATGAGTTGATGAATTCCTCGAGCACAGAAAAACCATTAACTCCGATGTGAGACACTTCGACGCCTACGCAGGTCCATCAAGAACAAAAGATCGGGGCTGCTGACGGAGCGTGGTTCTGCTCCATGATAACGCGAGTCCACACCTCTCCAGAGTCACACACATGCAACTGGCCAAGTTCAAGAGTGAGACGTTGGACCATCCGCCCTACAGTCCGGACATGTCGCCCTGCGATTTCCATGTGTTTGGTCCACTGAAGAAACACCTCAGGGAAGCGCTTCAAATCGGACGACGTACTCAAGGACTCTGTGAAGGACTGGGTCTCGTCACGGCCAAACGAATTCTGGGAACAAGGAATCTGCGGCTTGTTCATCAGTGGGATCCTTGTGCTCAGGCCTATGGTGTATATTTTGAATAAAGTCTACATTTGTACCCACCGTGTCTTTTCGTACCTTTTCATTTGATCACCCCTTGTATATATAATTAAATAATGGCCCTCGGGGCATGGCGTAGAGGTTAGCGTGCTAACCTCATATACCAAACGTCGCGGGTTCGGACCCCAGGCAGTCCGATGATTTTATTTAAGCCAATTGGATACCAAATGGCTTAAATAAGAATGCCTGGACCCCATATATGTATATTTATTAATAACGGATATCGTAAAAAGTCTTATATGGCCTCAGTTGCCGAAAAGACTGTATGAATGTGTGTGTGAGTGTGAGTGTGAATGAGAAAAAAGTGTGAATGTTTAAAAAAAAAAAAAATCTGGTGTGACTGGCGACAGCACACAACTTTCTCTTACCCTTCGGTAAGAGAAAGTTGCGCACTGTGCTGGTCACACCAGATTTTTTGTGTCGAGATATATTTAGTTTCCGATAGCACCTTAGTTTCAAACTTGCATTTTAAATGTTGACTGCTTCAAATAAACTATGGTTATTTTTCAAAATTTTAATCTCATATTTGGACATTTTATACACAATATAGAATCGTAAATAAATACAAAATTTCATAAGAATTGGAAAAAAAATTTTAAATGCCTAAAAAGTTCTAAAGGGGACCCCCTTTTGAATCGAAATTAACATACAAATCCCTATAGGAAATTAACATTAGGCCTATGCGAAGATAAGGTGGAAAGGGAATTTAAAAAGAGTAGAGAGAGACGATAATGTTTGCAAGTGAGAGAGAGGCATATATATTTTCTTTGAAACAATTAAAGACACAAATAAATTTAAAAAAAATGGGAATTTAAATAATAATTGATTTTTAATCTAATAAAAAGAAAAAGATTTAAATTCCGTTACCATGGCAACCATTTCTACTTTCCTATGAAGAACAAGAGTAAAGTGGTCTTCAGAAGATTTCAACGGCAAAATGAGAATATACATTTTAAAGAGCATCTAAAAAATAATTGATTTTTGAATTTTAAAAAAATCCTTGGAGGGAATTTTGAGAAAATCGAAAAAAACTGAAAAAGTACATCAGTAAAGTACTAGTACTTTTTGGCCGATTTTGTTCAAAAGCTTATTTTGAGCGTGTGGGAAGGTACCTAAGTTAAATATAAAATTTCAATCCGGTAGCTCAATTCCTTCATGCTAAAAATCTGTCCACACATACAGACACACGCACACACGACACACACACACACACACACACACACAGACCAATTTGCGGGACCCACTTTTTTGGACTCAGGGGACCTCAAAACATGTATATCCATCAAAATCTCGACATCGAATTTTTGACATGATCGCAATACTTTCTCTCTCTATATATTTCATATATAGGCTAAGAGAAAGTAAAAATTAAATAATGATGAATAGACATCGAAGTTGTGAAATTTTTCCTCTGTTCTTAAACAGCTATAGAAACATAAGCCTGGCACCAGCATCCTAGCTTCACCAATATAAATGACAGACGCAATCTGCAATCTATCCTTTGATTGTTTTTCATTTTGTCAGTCAGAATTATATTTCTAGGATATATGGCAAGGTGTTGAAGTTGATTATTTGAATATTTTCTAATATCCAAGTTGTTACTATGTTCAAGGGGGCTTCCTTTAGGGAGTCGAATATTCTTCTAACTTAATACTGAAGATGATGTCTGCATTACACACTAACTATATGTCAGCTAACTACCCATACATGAAGCACCATTCTAGTTTTCTCTCTTCGTTCGTGGTCTTCTGGACCATATGAATTCATTTCTAAAAAAAATCTAAACATTTTTCTAGTTATTTGAATACTAATAATAATAGAGGTTGATTTATTTCAATTCTCAAATTTCAACCCATCCGCAGAAAAAGAAGTCAAAAAATATTTTTCTTCAAAATGGAATAAAAAAAAAATCTATAGGGTCTATAGCCTATATTAGTAAAGCAAATCTTTTTTTTATTCCACTTGAAATCAATGAGTGATTGTTTCAACTTTGTCTAAAAATTCTATTGGGTAACTTTATTTCTAAAATTATTTTTTTCTACTTGATAAAAGGTTCGTATTTTTTTTTTTCAATTTTCATTTTATGTTTCAATGTTTTATTGAAAAAAGTTTGACATATTTAGTTCACCTAGGCGGAATTTTATTTAAAAGTAACCAGCAGAAAGCCTTATTAATGGGAGGCATTTGGATAAACTTTACTTTTGCACCAATGAATAATGTTTGAAGAGAATACGCGAGGAGATATACAAAAGCTGGATTATTATTATTGGCTTTAACCGTTTGAAGCCCGGGTTCAGTTCAAAGTAGAAGTTCACTGGGGGTTGTCTTAAATAATAAAATTATCTCTCTATGATTAAATTTGAATAAACAACCCCGGCTGGCAATAGGCAAGACCTCGCTCTCTAATTATTGTATATTAGAAATTTACAGTTAATTGAACTTTATCTTTGCAAATTGGAATATGTATGGCAAAGTTTTGGTTTTGATATCTCCATATAGAATATAATAAATGCCCGACGAGAGCAGGCCTTGGGGTCTTCTGTATCTGCTCATGATGCATGTGTACTCAGACCCACACTGTATATTATGTGAATCAGATATTCTATTAAAAATAATCCTGGAGGTCTGAATGGATGCCAACTATAATTTAGACTAGTTTATAGATGTCCGAATTTGATTTTAAATACAAAATCTCCATATTTAGGAAATCTAAACTGTTGCATTATTCATGAATTCTAATTTATCATTGAGTAAATGGCAATGACATCGCCATCAGCTAGATACACGTATCAGGTTTTCAGCCCGAAAAATACACGGTTAATCTTAATTTTCACATATCATAAATTTTTAAAATGTGATTATTTAATTATTATTATTTTTTTTAAATCTATTTTCTATTTTTATTTTGATGAAAAAAAAAAATTATTATACCTAGTATGATATTTTATAAACATAAGTATATTTGCATTTAATTATTCTATTCTAAGTAGGGTGAATAAAAATTAAAATTTTATTTTCCAAATTTATATTTACATTTTTGTGCTTTTAATCAAATAACACTAGTATGAAATAATTGTCAACATGAATTATCATACTCATCCAAAAAATAAAAAATGTTTTAAAAATCAGGGAAAAAATTATTTTCAGATTTTTAAATTATTATTATATTTTTTATTAAAATTTTTTATTTGTGATAAATATACAAGAATAGTTATGGATTTGGATAATTTAATTATTTTTTTTATTCCAATTTTTTATTTAATTTTAATTCACCTTTTTTGAATTTAAATACCTTTATAAATTATTTTGAATCTGGTTGATTGGATGGCTTTATTTCATAACAATTAAAAAAGAATGAAGCTCTCAGGCTTGGTGTAGTTGGTAGCGCGCCTGCCTTGTATACCATGGGTCGAGGTTTCGGATCCCAGGCAGTCAGATGACTAGAATAAGAATGCCTGGACCCCAATAGATATATTTACAAATAGCGGGTATCGTAAAAAGTCTTAAATGGCCTAAGTTGCCGAAAAGACTGTGTGCATGTATGTGGGAATGTGAATGTGAATGGGAAAAAAGTGTGAGTGTTAAAAAAAAGAATGAATATAATGTTGGCAAAGTTCAAGGATTCGCATCCGTCCCAGCAGAAAAATTTTGTTCAACTGAATTGGACGCCAATCATTTGAAATAAATAGGGACGAGTCTCAGATCCAGAAAAGGATCTTGAACAAATAAAAAAAATATTCAAATGTCAAGGTAGTAGATTTCTATAGATTTATCAATGACTCTAAAATAAAATTCTTGCCATTTTTTATCGTTATCAATATACAAGTATCTATCTTATTCCGACCCCGAGGCCGAAAGGTTATTGATACTGATAATGTCAATAATAATATCGTTAATAAGTCTGGCAATTTGTATCGTAAATAATAGATTACTGTATATTTTAATTGGCTAAAAACTTTATAAAGTTTATACATGAATTCTGGGACAAAATGAGATTGAGATGTCGATCTTTTACATTTACACCCTGTAGAGTGCGAAAGTTTGAAAAGATTAAAAATAATTTTTAATTTTTGTCACATAAATTAGACTTTAAAAGCGATTACACAAAAATATTCAAAACATGCATAAAAAAAAAATGTTAAAATATGTATGAAAAATAAGGTTGTTTTGGTTAAAAATTGGCAAAACATACATTATGGATGAAATTTCTTCAAAAAACGTCAAAATATGCACGTATGCTAGGAACAAATAGGTTTATTTCGAAACGAAACAAAGTTTCAGGGACGTATTCAGCTTCTATACAAACATGCATTTGCATCAACATCCGGGCTCTTGTAATAAGATTTGTTGAGTCACTTTTCAAAAAAAAGTTATACATTTTTTTTCAAAAATAATAGCAGATTTTGATGCAATCTCTCTCCCTCTCTAATCACTAATCACTAGTCTCTGAAAATTAAATTATATTTTAAAAAATCTTAAATATATATTAATATGGATTAAATTCATTGTTTCAAAAATACAGGCACCCAATGAATGAATTTTTTTTAATTTAATAGCCTCTACAAAAAATAAATTAATAATAATAAAATACTAGACGTTCTCATTTACTAATAAATATTAATATTCTTTGAAGAGGTAATAAAAGGGGAGATAGGCTACTATAATATAATATTGTCTAATAAACCTGCTGGCCCTAATGGCAATTTTGAGATAGTGGAGGTCTCTTCGGCGTTGTTCTCATACAAGTGCAAGTGCAGTTTGGTCCGGTGAATGTCCGATGCACTTGCAGCACGTGTGTCCTGCACGTGTGTCCCTGTAGTTGTTATTCCGCAAACCAGAAGGCACAACGACACTGACATTAGACATTAATAAGCCCCAAACTATCGCAACATGCTGGCCAGAATGACCAGAGTCACGACAACTTGATATATTTCAACTTTAACTCAACTGTTCAAATGTTACATTCCTATTTTCACTATTATTCTCGCCTCTCTCTCTCTCTCTCTCTCTCAACAATTTTTTTTTTTAAGAAAAATATAAATACAGAGGATTAAATGAGTATTATATTAAATACAGGTATATAAGTTCAATATTTTAATTGTATTTAAAAAAATATTAAAATAATTTAAAAATATTTATTATAAAATTAAAATTAAATATGTGACCGCCCACATGAAAAGGTACAGTGAGGGACAATATTAAGTCCCACCCATGTGTTTTCTACTTGTGATTATTTCATTGTTTTTCTAAAAGAAAATGAAAATCTTTAATGGAAATATTCTAGGTTTGAACGATGAAAGTTTCCATTAAAAAATATATAATATTTTTTTAAAAACAAATCAAAAATCACAAGTAGAAAACGCATGGGTGGGACTTAATATTGTCCCTCACTGTACCAAATCTTCACTGGGCTAAATTTTCAGGAGAGCCGATTTACTAAAAAAGTTCAAAAAAATCGATTTTTTTACTTTCTCTTATCTCTATATATACAGTATGTTAATATACTGTATAGAGAGAGAAAGTATTGGATTCATGTCAAAAATTCGATGTCTAGATTTTGATGGATATACACGTTTTGATGTCCCCTGAATCAAAAAAAGTGGTTTTCGCGACATGGTCTGTTTGTGTGTCAGTGTTCAATTTTAAGCATGAAGAAATTGAGCTATGAGAAATTTTATATTTAAGTTAGGCGAGGTGCCTAACTTAAATATAAAATTTCTCTGAAGCGAGAAAATAAGCTTTTAAACAAAATCGGACAAAAAGTACTTTACTGACGTACTTTTTCAGTTTTTTTCGATTTTCTGAAAATTCGCTTTAACGATTTTGACTCTTCTTCTTTATTCCCGCGGTCGGCGGAATTTGTCATTTATGTGTTTTTGCGACCGAAAGGAATAGTACAGGCCGGCCCGTCGCACGGTCTGCCGCCTGTTGAAAATATAGAAGGGAAGAGACTGACATGCAAAGTACAGAAGTAATGGCAGTCCCAGCTAGGGCAGCTCGTAGTCGCCATCCACGTACCCACAAGATGTGGGCCCCTGAGCCCAAAAATCATTTATTTTTTAGATGCTCTTTCAAATGTATATTCTCATTTTGTTTGAAGAACACTTTACTCTTCATAGGAAAGATAGGAGAAATGGTTGCCATGGTAACAAAATATAAATATTTTTCTCTGTTTATAAATTTTATATCTTTTTTTTTTTTTTTTTTATAAAAACATTCACTCTTTTTCTCATTCACACTCACACTCACACACACATTCACACAGTCTTTCGGCAACTCAGGCCATTTAAGACTTTAGACGACCACACCCGGGGGCAAATTTTATATCTTGAATTATATATATCGGCGGAAACTAAAACACAAAAAATCTGGAGAGACCAGTCACACCAGATTTTTTATTAGCCCCTACTGATTCCGATTCTCTAGTTCTAGCCCCTGGCAAGTAGCAAAGCCTGCCGAAGGGGGACTTTACCATTTGTTTTATTTAAAAATTATTTTAGTAAAATTCAGCTTTTATTTTAAAAAAAAGTTTATAATATTGTATTCAGAATACGGTATAACAATTATTTTATATTTTCTACAATAGAGAAGATAACTTTTAATAATTTAAAGTTCAAAATTAACAAATTGGAGTGGGGGCGGGTAACGACGCAAGGTATTTATATATAATTGAAATATTCGAGAATTGTAGACAGAGAAAATTAATATTGTTGCTGTCAAAAGTGAGTTAGTCCATAAACCATTACAAGTCTAGCAACCTAATGGAAATGAATGCGATATGTAAGTGAAATGTTTAATATATATTTACTTTATTGGTATATCCAAATTGGGAAATATATTAAAATAATCGTCCATCTTTAGCTTCAGACTTCCTATATTTGACTTTAAATAATTTTATTAGTTTCTGCTCCTTAACTGCCCATGGAATGTAAGATGTTGTCACGTCAAAATATTTATTAAGAGAAGACAGAAAAAAAGATACCTGATCATTTCATATGTCTTTGAATTTGGAAAAAAAAATTTGTATTCCTTTTCAATTTTTATTTAGATTAGTTCTAATTTTTCTTATTATACTAATAGGCAGACAAAGGCGAGCGGTGGTCAAATTTTAATTAATTAAAAATTATCCAACTTAATTGGAGATGCCTCCTCCTGAGGAAGGAAACGAGAACCCACCTCAGTATTATTCCTTTGAAAGTTATTCTTAAGAGTACCAACAACCTGCCAGTTCTGACACTCAATGTTGAGATTTACAAATAAGAGATAGAAATAAATAAATATTTACTTGCTTAGGGGCAACAAGATCAACTTTCAAGATTGGTACCCTGGTTGTAACAGGGTATCTAAAAGTTTTTGTTTGGAATAATCTCTTATTTTGAGAAAAATATTTTTGTTAATGATACCCACACAATATCAAAATTTTTTAAATGATTTGTCTAATAAAAAAACCTTTTTATAGTTCTACTCCGGTCACCCCAAATAAAATAATTTAAATATTTAAAAGATTTTTTTTAAGGTCTTTTTTGGCATCTATGACCTTTAGACTCCGTCCCTATTTATTTAAATAAAATATTAAAAAGTTAAAATTACTAAAGATTTATATTAATCTATGAATCTATGAATAAAAAATAAATTTCTGGAGGCGCCGGGTATCGATCCCGGTACCTCTCGCATGCTAAGCGAGCGCTCTACCATCTGAGCTACGCCCCCCATATAGAGGTATATAAATTTTGCCAACATGTGAATTAAATTTGACCTAAATTTATTTATAATACGACATAATGAAAAAATGGAAAGCTAGTGTGGTCAGAGACTAAAGCGCTTGCTTAGCTTATACTGAGAGGTTCCTAATGAAATTTTTTATTAAAAAAATAATTCTATACAATAAAATAAATTTTACTTTTAGAAAAAAAAATAGCAAGAATAACAATCGAGAGGATTATCCACGTGAACTATTTAAAATTTATAAAAAAATTTCCAAGAGAAAAATAAAGAAATAAGAGTTAAAGTAATGTGCTCTCAAATGATCATTAATTTAATTCTGGGAGGGAAGGGTGGCAGGAACAGGGATAGAGGAATTAATCATAACTATTGACAAACTATTCAGTATATTAACTATCAACGCGCCAGGGCCGGATTTAGGGGGGGGCAGTGGGTGCAGGCCCCGGGCGGCAGATATCAAGGGGCGGCAATTAAAGAAAGATTTACTAAAAAAAAAAGGTACCTAAAATAATATGAATTTTCTATAGTAAATTTTAAGGAGGGGGCGGCAAATTAAATGTTGCCCCCATAAAAAATCCCTAGTTCCGGCCCTGCAACGCGCCCTCGGACCGTGGTGTAGTTGGTAGCGTGCTGGCCTTCTATACCAAGGGTAGCGGGTTCGGATCCCAGGGCAGTCCAATGATTTTATTTAAGCCATTTGGATATCAAATGTGAATTGTCGAAAAGACCATGTGTAGGTGGTGTATGTGAGTGTGAAAAAAAGTGTTATTTGAAAAAAAAAAAAACTATCAAGGCCACTTCAAAATATTAAATTGCTAAGAGAGCTAAAGCTCTGAGATCATGACCTGAGGGTCTAGCAAAAAACTAAGTGGTAGATGAATTATTTTTAGGAACCGACCGAATATTCGGTTTCGGTTACGGTTTCGGCCAGTTTCGGCCAAAAATCATGGTTTCGGCCGTAGTTTCGGTTTCGGCCAAAAAGTGGCCGAACCTTTCGGCCGGCCGAAACCAGAGACTGAAAAAATGGGATGAGATTCGCATGCAAAAAAAAAAAAAAAGGTCAAATAATTTGCTCTTGAGGGAGAAAAAAATTTTAGTCTCCCTAAAAAAAGGTAAAATGATTTTCACGGGAGGGAAAAAAAATTCAAAAAAAAAAGTAAAAATGAAAAAAAATTTTATAGGAAATACAAGTTTCTGTTTCGGTTACGGTTTCGGCCGAAACTAAGGTTGAGGCCGAATATTCGGTTTCGGTTTCGGTTTCGGCTGAAAATCTGTTTCGGTCGGACCCTAATTATTTTCAAAGCAATTTAAAGTAGAATTTAATAATAATTGGTCCATTTGATTTATTTTATTTATGTAACTATAATATAAATTCTCTTATAGATTTTTGATGTTTTAAAGTAGGCTATAAAAAAAATTTCAAAATTTTGCTATTGTAGAGTTTTAATGGATATGCCTGCCTTTCCTTCGTGACAGCTGTCAAGTCAATTTCTTGTTCAAAAGCAAAGACTAAGAAACTTGACATACAAAATAAATTTCAAAATGTACAACGTTTGCATTTTCCTAAAATAAAGACATCTATCTCCTAATTTGACATGAATTCTAAATTGCTTAAATTTAGAATTAATAGTTTTTATAAATAGTATATTAAAATTAAATTAAATTTTTTCAGTCCAATCTCCGGTGTCAGGGTTTGAAGAGCTACATTTATACATTTTTATTCTTGCTCAGAAAAAAAGTTTTAAAAATTGATTTAAACTAATACTGATTAATTTATTTATATTCCTTTGATCATCACTATCATTTTTTATTATATATAAAGTGCTAGCCTCTGACTTCCTGTGTGTAGTGTGTATGTGCCTGTCAGGGCGCTGATTGTCCAGATTAAAAGGAAGTGGAGTTAGAGAGGGAAATTTAAAGCTTTAAAATTTTTAATTGCTCGCCTTTGGCGAAGGCGGCTTTAAAAAATTTATTTTCATCTTTTTCTTCAAGCATTCATTTTGTGTGTTTTTTTTTTCATTTATTCAAAAAATTAAAATTTTCATTTGGTTAAATTAATATTTATAATTAAAGAATAATTTATTATTTGATGATAAAATATAAAAATGCTTTAAAAAAATACAAGATTAAAAGAAATTAAATATGAATTAATAAAATAAACATACAGGCAAAATAAAAAGTTTAAAGAATAAAATTATTTAGTTGAATATGCTCTGATGTGAACATCCTTTGGAAAAATACCGGAATTAATTCAATTATGAATTGAAATAAACTATAGGCCTTTAAAAAATAAATTGTTTTAATCCTGAACGAAATTCTATGAGTTGTGGAGAAAATTGGACAACTTCACTTGTCTCCAGATGTCTTAAAAATGGCAGGTATTCAAAAAATTACACAAATAAATTATAATGAAATAGAAAATAGATTTTTCAATTATTATACCTGGTATAATATAAATATTTAGGCGTTGTTTATTAATTGTTCCAGGTGAGGAAAAATATTTTAAAATAATTTAATTCAGTTTTTATTTTATTTTTTAATCCAATAATTAATTCTTAAATGAAAATGCATTTTATAAAGAATAAATATGCAATATTTTCAAAGAGAATTTTTTCAATAACAATAAATAAAATATTAAATTAAAATATAATGCACTTGGGTGATTTTTTTTTCGATATATGGAAATAAAATAATATTAATAATAATAATAAAAAATGTGATTAAAAAATATTCCTAAAAAAAAAATGTATGAATTAAATGTATTCACAATGAAACAAACGAATTTTGCACTCTAAATGGCTTGCATTTATTTAAAAAAAATGCATTTGAATTGTCATATTTTACAATATTAAAAAAAATATTTTATTGAATTTTTAAAAGAATATTTTTTTTTTTTTTAATTTTATTCAATAAAACAATAGTACTCGACTCAATGACATTTTCAAGAACTGTCGAGGAGGGATGGTGAAATGGTGAAAAATCGAAATTAGATCTACAATGCGGATAATTTGCCTTTCCATAGATATAAAATTTTAGCAGAAAAAAACAAATTCAAAAAATGGTTATAGGTCCTGTTTGATTCAAAATCCGTAAAGATATTTTTTTTTTTTTTTTTTAAATAATGGAGTTTTGGTTAGTTGAGGGGATCAAAAAGAAAGCTTTGCAGCTAGTAATTTAGACAAAGATAAAATTTGAAAGAACTACTACTCAGATTAGTGTAAATAAAGCAATGCCAAGCAATACTCCTCCTCTGGATGGGTGGCTTAGAAAAAGAAGGCTGTTTAACGCTTGACGGAAGCGAAATGGTCTCAGCAGCCGACTTAAAAAAAAAAAAAAAAAAATAATAAGAATTTGTCACTAGACTAGAATTCTTTTGGCAAGGGTGATTTCACGATTTTATATTTAAATATGGATATAAAAACTTGTATTCTTGTCCCGTTTAGGAAGGGTTAAAGGTTAAGTATGCTGGTTTTGAATTCATTTTCCAGGTACCATTCTTTATTCGCCCTTTTGACCCTGAACCTTAAAGCCAAGGGTCACCAGACCAAGATTTGCATTGTAAATAAATTTTTGGAATATATTAAAGTATATTAAGGCATGTAATGTTAATATAATAAGGACTTTAAAGGACGTAGGCGTTCTAAGAGAAGGACAAGGAAGGCTCTGGCACAAAGATTCTTTTTGTTCTAGGGGCCTTGAACTACAATAATCTATTTAAATTATATTGACTACCAAATAAGAACTGAATCTAAATTGAAAAAGATTTGAAAAGCATTTAAATTAAAAAATTTCTTCTTATAAAGAAATAATCTAATTAACTAACTGGAATGATTAGAGCTGGAATAATTTTAACTCAAATATTAATACGTATAATGTTATTATTGCACTTTTTAAAAACATTTTG